>JAHZNB010002651.1:0-11059 GCA_027744295.1 Callyntrura guangdongensis | reverse complement strand
CGACATTCACATCATCGAATCAATTGATCTTGGGAAATAAAAGTTCGTTGCTTTCTTCTGTCAAACTGACGCACAATTCTCATATGGTTGATCCCCCAGGTAAGTGATATAAATTCTGAAGGACGAATGGCTTGTGGTTGAATATATGTATATAATAGTAATGGGAACATTGGAACATGTACATGTTTTGAAGAAAGAATGCATGGAATGAATAATGGTAGCTTATTCTACGGTAGAGTTTCTATCAAAATATTTGTCCCTTTAGCGTTATTATTCTGACATGATATTGTTGCTTATTTTACTTAAAGTTGGCGGTTGTACATACATGTACATAAAACTAACTAACTTCAAAAAATAACTATTACATGGACGAATTTTTAACGGTTATTTGTATCCTGTATAGGGCTATTCAACTCCCTTGGGACGTGTTCGCCAAACTCAGATCTATTTGGAGACCCATGCAGTCGGTCATTGATATCAAGTCAGCGCCAAGAGCCTATCAATTATAGGTAATAAAGACACGTCAATTGCTTGTCTTGTAAATTTCCATGCGAAGTATACCTGTTTTATGAAAATTCCAACAATCGTTGATGTAATGTTTTATTTTACGAATTTTGTCTCTAGATTATCAAAATTTTCTAGTAGTCGTCACCGGAAGCTGCAACCATTGAGGGAATCTTGAAATCCCGTTTGGACCACCACCAGGTCCGTTTTCATCTTCAGCAACGTCGGAACAAGGAGCCTGTGCGCGACCAGCAATCGCACTACAACCATCATCAAACACAAAGGCAATTTTGGACTGACACGAACACGTTGAAAAAGTCTGAACCTTTTAATAATTTTTACGATTATTTTACGCAGTCATCATCACCGTCAACTTTGTCGCCAAATCCCCATAAAACTAGGTCTTATGAGTTAAGAAACGTGATATAAGAAATTTTATAAATTATACTAGTATAATTTTCCGTTTTTGAATGCAATTCACTTAGTCAGCACGTCCTTTTTCTCAGTCCTTTTCGGCAATACCTTACTGGACATTTCTTTACAATCAGAGATACATTATTAGGCAGAATAATTCACTCAAAATTGAAATCGGAAAACAAAATTTTTCAAGATCACTAGTTTACTTTCCCCTTTGTTTCCTTCCGAATAACTCCCTTTCATTCAATTACATACATTCCTTTCCTATCTCCGTTTAGTTGCCTTTTTTCATTTTTTTCATACTACCTACTTTTTCGAGTTATTCGTATTCAATTGATATCATCATGAGTCTCAACGTGAACCGAAGTGTAAGCGATATGTTTTATCGCTACAAAATGCCTAAACTGATGGCTAAGGTTGAGGGCAAGGGAAATGGAATCAAAACGGTCATCGTCAACATGGTTGACATTGCGAAGGCACTTGGACGTCCACCCACTTGTAAGACATCATCAGAAGAGTATGAGATGAGAATATAGCAAGTAACAGTGTTTTGGTGAATGAAACAATTTTATCTGATAAATAGAATGGAATAATCAAGGGTGGTCACCGATTGATTCAGTACATCATGAAAAATCCCCCTGGTATGCAAACAATGATAAATAATGTAATTTTCAATGTCAAAGTTTACTTCGACAACCTTCCATCTGATTTTTTCTTCTCACACGTAGAAGTCAACCCGGCTGCTCAAGGGTCTTCACTCACTGAGCGCAAAAAAGCAAAGCGTGAGAAGAAGCAGAATGGAGAAAATGGAAAAAACAACAGCCCTCGACCTGAAGATGACGATGACTGGAATGACACGTTTAATGGAACAAATGGTAAAGCCGATGAAGACGATGATGATGACTGGGCAGTAGATGTCAGCGCCGAAGCCGTTAGAGCTCGCCAACAGGATTTGAGTGAGGGAGTCAAGAGTTTGGCTATTAACGATGATATCGAGAAGCCTGAGAAAGAGCGCATGGATATGTTTTACAAGTTACTGGAAAGCAAGTTGAAAAACAGCGGAAAGTATGATGACAAAGAGTTAATTGGTGAGGCAGAGCGTTTGGACATTCGCGCTAAAGCTACTCTTGTCCTTGCTGAACTGTTTTTCAATCAGAATATTGTGAAACAAGTTGCCCAGCATCGTGTGGTTTTGCTTCGGTTCTGTCATCAAAACACAAAGGCCCAAAAGTATTTGATTGGCGGTATCGAGCAGGTCATTGATATTCATCGTGAATTGGTTCCGAAAGTCGCAATTATTTTCAAGGTGCGTTTTGAAATATTATGTATCTTGTACTGGTATTTTTCATCAATGATTATTTATATTTTTAAGTTATTCAGATCTGATATCGATGATTTAAAAACAAGCAGTCTATGAGATTTGGTTTATCGCCGAATGCACATTTTTAATATAAATGCGTAAGTATGCTGTAATTGCATTTTTACAATGTATTTCCAGGCTTTTTATGAGGCTGACATTTTGGATGAAGAAGTTCTCATCGAGTGGCATTCTAAAGTGAGCAAGAAATATGTCAGTAAAGAGTTGAGCCAAGAGATTCATGCCAAGGCTGAGCCGTTTATCAAATGGCTGAAAGAAGCTGAAGAGGAAAGCTCTGACGAAGAGGGAGAGAGTGATGTGGAGGTATGCCAATTTAAAACTAAATAATACCTATTTAAAATCGTAGTAAACCTATCGAGTATGATCCGAGGAAGGCTAGCAAAATTATAAATAACACCTCAGTAAATTTTCCCGGGCGCATACGTTATTTTTTATTAAACATTTTGTTCCATAGATTGAATATGACGACAGAGCAAGAATCACTAAATTGACAGCTGCTGAAACCGTTACTCCTCAAAAGCCGGTAGCTCCAGCTGCTGTTAAAAATGCACAAAACGGAGAGGACGAGGATGATCTGGACATTGATGCTATCTAAATGTACAGGAAAAGATCGCTTCATTCAAACAGACCTACAGGAGGTGGATTCATAGTTTATGTCATTAACTGTAAACAATGATTTAGTGCTAGTACCTATTATTATATGTAACACTATATATTACATACTCTAGTTTGTCGTATGATTTGCTGCTACCGTATGAATCATAAATTCCACGAGAAAAAAATTCCAAGTTGTATGTTAGCATATATGAATTCTAAGAAATCTAGTACAAGGTAAAAAAGGTATCAGAATAATTAACGAGAATATTTTGTTTTGCGTTGTTGAATATTGATGTTGAAAATTAAACAGGTGAAACTTTGTGTAATAGAAAATGGTTAATCTTTTATGTCGTAAAAATTAATTTTTAGATACTTGGTGTAATATTTCAATTATTATCATAAAATAAATAGGTTTTCATCTACCTTATTACCGAATCCAACCTCCTGTTCCTGTTAAAAAATAATGCCTCCTAAATATTTTGTGCTGGTTTGAAACATTATTTGTGTAAAGTTTGGGTCAATTCTTAAATGGTTTCAGTTTCGTCTTTTCATGTAGCAAAGGTAGCTTAAATAATTTACAAGTAGGTAATAATGATGGAGAGGTGTTTTTGTTTCTAACCGTAAATTTAATAGCAATGCTGTTATAAAAAAGTAAAATACTACCAATGTGTATGCTGAAGAAAACGGTATGTCTCCATCATTCATGCACTCATTTGTACGGTTATCATCGATCCCTCGTTGATCAATTGATTCGTTAGTTTAGTCCGAATTGCTCGAGGATTTGTTAGTCTAAAAGACGCACAACTCAGAAAATAAAATTAAACAATGAAAAAGACATTTCCTACTTTTACTGTGAACATTGCATAACGTTATATAAGGACATTTTTGATGTGTTATTAATATTGGAAGTTTGAAGTGTTTGTTAGCTTAACTAAAATGGTCTAAATTAACGCTACAATTGGTGAACTAAGTTATACAATGTGAAAAAGAGCTGTTCCTTTTTAAGTTTCCCTCTAAATGGACTCAAGCAAGTGATCACTGAACCTAACATTGACATTCTGTCTAAATACTATTACCCTCTCGCGTTTACTGTTGCAATAACTATTACATTCTTAAAGTATTTCATTTCAAATATATCAAAAAATGTCTGATGTCTGTACACGTTTTTTTCTGTTTCTGCAATACTACATTACTTATATACCTTGTCTCTCAAAATTTTCTCCAGTAAGCGAATGCTTGAAATAAAAAAGGACGCTATATTTGCAAAACATGGCACAATCTGTTTTATTTCATTACCCGTTCATGTTTCTTTTGGGCATAATGACCTTAATAAAATTACCCGTCATTTTTAGATTATTCTACTGTTGTACGACAAGATGGTCGTTGTCCGTCATGACTCATAAAACCGGGGAAATGGCCTTAATTTATTGTAATTGCTAGCAGGAAAAAATCGCTTCATTTTTTACCCTTTTTCCGGCCAGCGGTGAATGGCGTTTTAAACTGCCATTTCATTACGTACGCTTTCCTATTCTAGTACATACACATCCATGTATGAAATTTTACCATTTGATATATACTTAACTGAAGTAGTTAAGTATATATATGTACAAGTTCGTCAAAAATGAACAGATTTAAAAAGGAAGAGAAGACCGCTGACGACAGGACGCTGTCGCTGGGCCACTAAGGTCGAACAAGAATCCAGAATAGAAGATTATACCATTTATCGAACGTTCGTTAGTTTCTCTTTATATTCAGAAAAAAAAATTCAATGCCAGTCCACTTAGTGAAGATTGAGGAGAAGGTTATCGTTGTAAAATATGCCGCCCTCTTCAGCATCTAGCATGGTACATGGAGAAAGGAGAAAAGCAAATGCTGCGATATGCTATTACCTACCACTAGAGGTACATATTATATGTCCGTTCTCTGGTGTCGGTAGGCGTTTTATATAACCTTTGCTTTCTGCATTAACAGTACTATACCCATTATTATTATATAAATAATAATACACAACATCGTTATTGTTTATATATATAAGGCACCGGAAGGTTTTACAAAACGGTCTGTATATTCGCACTCATGATAACGGTGAAGGTTGCAAAAAGGAAAGCGGAGACCTTTTCTTATTTAGATGATGATCACGATGACGACAACTTTTTGTCGTATTCGAGCACATACAATGTTCGTTTCTTTCCTTTCGCTGTTCCATGGAACTGCCAAATATCTATAAAATATTATCGAAAGGAGAAAACTAGTGTCGTCGAGTCTGCTGTTGCTATAACTTGGACAACTTCTTCTGGTGCAAGCAATCTCCCTAAAAGAATGAATAATAGTTGGCCGACTTACCGTAACTCACGACCATCATCCCTACCACGTCTCTTATGTGTGTGATAGTGTGATCATGGTTTAATACGAGATTTGGTCGAGGCTCCACCATGCCGAAAATCTTAGCCTTTTCTCGTCGTATGTTCCTTTTCCGCTTGTCCGATGCTTGCTTTTTGCACGGTTGCTGAAAGGCAACTATTTTTTGCTTGACAAAACGATCTGATGATAACGACTACTGCGGCAATGGGAGCAGCTCAAAAGAAAGCCGGAGGACATCAGGAAGAACACGACAGATCTGTAGTAATGAAACGAACGTTGAGTAAAAAACTCAGTCAGTGCATACTATTTTCCGCATTAAAACAACGCTGTACTTTCCAGTGGTTGCAGCATGTAACTGGCAACCAACATATCAGATACACAATATAGAATTATCATTACTATTATCACTGCTCTTTCTCCCCGTCATTGTTAAGACATGGCAAGACATGTTTTGCCAAGTACGCAATAATGATCAAAAGACTGAGAAGCCCACATGTTTGTGTTTTTACACGAACATGAATTTGTACATACGCACGAATGCAAGTGCCAGTAAAAAAAGAACAGCAACAAAAGACAGCAAAAGCCAGCGAACGAGAAGAGAGATTTTTTAGTTATCCATACACACCACTCACAAGTAAGAGCAGAGAAGCAGTAATAACAACGTTACATCCTACTACTCTACTGGCACTGGGTGATGATTTGGTAGTGGCCGAGTGAAGAGGCAGTGCCGGTTGGTTGTTTGATATTAAAGTAAGTCACCAAGAGGAAGGTTAAAGCAAGGACGAAAAGTACACAAAGTCACTTCGGTATGAGTAACAGTGGAAGTTGCTGTTGATGTAATACGTTATGGAATGAGAGATGATGATGACGATGTTTTATTTTGTTTTTACGTTGTTGTAGCCCTAATAACTAGGTATGTGAAAATGGGAAAGAGGAAAAATATATGTTTGATAAAATAATGAACTCTTGTCGTACAGTTAAGGAATTTATTTTGTTTTTACGTTGTTGTAGCCCTAATAACTAGGTATGTGAAAATGGGAAAGAGGAAAAATATATGTTTGATAAAATAATGAACTCTTGTCGTACAGTAAAGGAAGAGAAAGAGAGCAAAACAAAAAGGCATCATGAAAATCAAAGCAACAAAGAGAAAGACAAGAAATTTTTTATTAACAGTAGTGCACAACGGTGACACTGGAGGCTAGCAGAATAAAGTTGAAAGCAGAAGCAGCAGTAAAGCCAGTTCACAAAGTTTTAGTTTCACGAAAGGAAGTGTAATAGGAGATTGCAAAACGAAGCTTATTATTTCAAGCAACGTGGGGCGCGTTTGTCGTCGTGGGTTTTATACGTTGACAAAGTTCACATGCCGTTACTAATATATTGATATTCTCACTATTACTACTTGTAGTACATTAGTATGATGCTGGCAACCAATGCTTGAATGCACTGTGCATTTAAATAGATTTTATGTAAGCAGATTACTTGTTTAGATTACAGAGAAGAGAAGCGTAAAATGCCCGTGATAATGAACTATCATCATCGTCATCATCATGATCGTCCACATCGTGTAGGGTGTCTCATTAAAAGTAATGTCATTCAAGATAGAGAAGCAGTGGGAGGTAAAATGAACAGCCAAAGCTTTCCCAAGTGGCAATTTACTCATTTCCGTTTTTCATGTTACTGGAGAGACGTAGGAGAGACGACAAAACAAGTTCAGTTCAAGGAATGAAAAACAGATTCAAGTGTAGAGTGGTGGTGACGTTTACTCAACAACAAAAATGCATATGGCGTGTTTGTTCTTTGTCGTAGATACATGTTAATGGGGGTCTGGGGAGAAGCTACAAGAATAATAAAAAGAAGATACAATTACCATTTTGGAAATCGAGTTTTGAGGCTTTTTGATGATGACGATGAGGGGATTCTATCGTTATTGCATATTATGGTAATACACGATATACACGTAGCATCAGTCGGTTCACGTAAAACGTTACCAATGTGAAGCAGTAAATGCAGATATGCCACGGGAGCTGTGGAATGAAAAGAAATGGCAGTAAACTACTTGTCATCAAAATGGAAATGTTGAAAATGTCCTGCAGCATCACATATCACACCATTTATGCTGCTGCTACGGATGCACAAACGGAATTTATTCCATAGGGATGTTCTTAAGACAGAATGAAAGTGAATGAAAATACGACGACATGCACTTGAAATTGAAATCTAAATGTAGGAAGGAAATAAAGCGAAACACCGAAAATAAAAAGCCACTTCTTTTATGGTCGCCGCTGCTGAAGAGAATAGCCACTTACAACCATTCCCCCGGGAATACTTTTCAAGTGAAACGGAAAGGAATAGGAAACAACCCGTCCGTCCGTCTGCGTCTCGTCGACCAACATTACATCTGCAGCGGTAGTAAAAGTAATAGCCCCAAAATAGCAGCTGGCAGTGACGCCACATTACATTTAAATTGTATAAATTCCAAAATATGTACGTACATTTACACATCTACTTTATACATTATGTATATTTCTTTCTTTTACAACAACATTAGAAAGCGGAGAAAGTTCTTTCAAGGGAAAAAAATTTCCCCACAGCCAGTGTCCGATCACACAAGTACATGAAAGTGGGCATGTAAATGCAGTGACGCGTGCAGTTAAAAGAAAGTAAAGACCTCGGTCTTTATCTCTCTCTCTCACACACACACGCTACTTTCTCTCTCTCTCTCTTTCTAAAATAGCAAAAGCCTCTTAAATCTAAATGTTTGAAACGCTAAAAACTGATTAACATTTCAAATTAAGCCAAGAAACGGCATTGAACGTTTGTATATTGTCACAACGTTGTATACATAGCGAGACAGCCCTTGAGTTATTTAGGCATTATGCAGGCAGTAGAAGTATTTAAGCCTTTAAATGGCAGTGCGCCATACACAATACCACTTTTGCTGTTACTAAAACAATGAAAAAAGTAATACCACTGCAAACACTCCTCTTTCACTTTTTTCATGCTCAGCAAGAGTAGCAGATTTTCCAGCAGACGAGAGACAAAAAAGGAAAAAAATATAAGCGTATTACGTATTTGCTGTGTGAATGAATGAAATTGACGGCGACAGTTGTCTGCCATATTTATATATGAGGTTATGAGCATCCTTTGAGCTCCAGCTTCAACCCGTTTAAAGAACAATCGAAAACAGCATGTTTATATACCAACAAAAATACATTCTGCTATGGTACTCTCTGAACTAAACATATTCGTACTTTGTAGTAAGTTGGCACACTACAGAAAAATAGTTCAATACTGTATATAGGTACATCCAATACACAACGTAGTTTTACAACGGAGTCGAAAAGTTTAAAAGGCAATTTCCTAAGCGATTCAAGAGATGTTATATGCGTTGGCATTTTCAGACAGCGACCGATACTACCACTATGCCATCCTCCATGTTCTCCATCTTCTCTAGAGAGATGCTATTTACATATTCCATTTATTCCTTTGTGTTTTCCGTTTTTTTCTTTTATTGTTTTTCTCCTTTTTAAATAAATGTAATAAAACTTGCCACTATTTTCCTGCCTACATGCACACATTCGTTGGAGCCGACTTTTGAGAAAGTGAGACAGGCTAGAACAAAATATTACAATTTGCAGTAGTACACAACATGGAAAAAGTTGCATATGATTTTTTGCTAAACATTTTATTCCTTAGACTAGGTTGTAGTGTTTTCTATCTCTGTCTCTCTCTCTCTCTCCGTTAGTACGTGTACATATCCTATCATGACACGTAGGTACATTTACTCTCATGTTACTTTGCATTCTGTTTCTTTTTCTTTTTATTAAATCAACATTCCAAAAATGATATATGCCAGCTGCCAGCAAAAATATACATAATTTTACGTATGCACATCGTATCTGCTTGCAAGCGCTCAAATATCACCATTTTTATACATAATGCATGCCTGGAATTTCAATGTTAAAACCACCACAATGTCGATTATCAATAGTGATGATTGACTATACGACGACAAATAATAATAAAACTGAACGATTGAATGGGATAAAAATTCACAGCTTTCCATTTCATTTCTTGTACGTCAGTCTGAAAATCGCAAATATACAATTTCAGTGGTAAATATCTAGCTGAAAGTGCTTTCATGCTTCAGTACGTAATATATAATATACGTTGCACGGTGGAATGATCAAATCGTAGAGGGCAAATCTAGAATGGAATGTTGAGTTTTGAATATTTATTGGAATTGACTCTGACGCTGACATATTATTGGTTTTGGAACGAACAGTGTTGCTCTTTCTGTTTGTTTGCGTTGTCACTGTTGTCAATGCTACTCGCGTACTGCACCGATCCGCAACCGTGCGTTCTGCTGCTGCTGTGCCAAATGACGACTTTATAAGCTGCTTGTTAACAACAGTGTTTTTGCGGTGGTTGGTAACAATGCTTCCTGTAATGTAACCATTTTATGCATGTTTCAATAATGATTAGATACGTAATATTCTGGTTTGGATTGAACCGCTATACTTTGTATAGATAGAACATGCTTGCCGTGTTCACCTTTGTGGTTGCGGAAAAGGAAAAAATAAGATATCAAATTAAGTGAGAAGCATGACACAAAAACATCATCATCAAGTTTTGGGCACGTGTTTTGTCCTGGTGACTAGAAGTTTGGCACCACCTTTTTTTATTAATAAAAGGAACTAAATTATTATCATCAGCGTGAGGCAGGCTTACAAAGAAACCGAGCACCGTGCTGCAGCGTGCAAGCAAAGCGAACAAGTATGGAAAATGGCAGCACTGGAATGAATGCAATGCAGATAATATGTGGAGGCTGTTATTAAAGGGCATAATTTCGCGTCTGTATTTTGTGTGCATAAAAATAAACGAGGGATAGGTAGTAAATTAATGGATTTTGAGGAGGTCACTTTGTCATTATTTTTTTCTGGAGAAAAAATGCACTTTTCCCGTCTCTTAATTCACAACGACAAAGAGCATCGAAATAGACATGAAGCGACCTTAAAAATAAACCATGCGTGTTCTCACCAGATTATTCCTGTAATATAGTCGTAAAATAAACTGACAAAAGCATTCAATTTGATATTAAATCGGATCAGTGGCGAAATGGTAATAATCGGTTTGCCGTGTCCTGTTCTGGTTCTTGCTTTACGACTTTTATAAATCCATCCTAGTCCTGGTAGCCTTGTGGTCGATAACGATGATGGTGGGCGATGATAAAAAAAATATTGATAATAATGATAATATAGCGATTCTAGCAGTGGATTTCCTAAGGGTTTAATATATAGTATAGAGTTCATTGTGGACAGTCATTTTTTCGATTAGACATATTTAATAAAAACATAAATATGACCAAACTAATGTAATATTTAATGCAGTGCAAAAATAAAAGGAGTGGAAAAATGGATCCAACTCGATCCTATTTTGTTTTCTGCTTACTAATAGCTTCTGCATCAAAGAGAAAGGAAGACCTTGGTACAGTGATTGTGTGCTTGGTACACAAAGACCGACTACTACTATACTAATAGTAACACATGAAATAAGCCGATTATGATTATGACGACGATGATCAAACTGACATTTTAAGCCGACTGCACACTGGCAAAAGTAGCCCTATAACTATATTCACGTTCACTCTCAGCTCAAAATCGTAATATATCCATTATTATTATCATCATTATCATTATCATCATAAACAGTTGACCACCGGAGCATAAAAGTCTGAACAAAACGTGCGCTTTGTGTATGTGTGCATATCCGCAGGTCTTGCAATATTTTCCGCTCTGTGGA
>JAHZNB010002650.1:0-12146 GCA_027744295.1 Callyntrura guangdongensis | reverse complement strand
ATGAAGGGGCATTTGGGTATCCGAGATGTGCAATGTCCACATTGTTCCAGCACCTTTATAACCAATCATGCTATGAAACAACATTCCAACATTTATCACTCTGTGGGTGGCAAAGTACCCAAACGAAAACCGTATGTGCGTGGTCCTACTCGGCTGAGAGAAAATGAAAGGAAGGTAGATCTCGTCAAGTCCAATACCTATTGTCCTCCATCATACGAGTCGTGGTTTAAACCGAAACCAAATAACGTCGATGACCAGGAACTTCCGCATTCAACTTCAACTCAATGTAGCTCCTCAGGTTGTGTGTAGTTGATTTGATAAGTTGGGGTTTGAATTGAAATAAATCTGTAACGTCTTAAATATCTTGGCGATGGAGGGAGAAATCGAATTACAAATGAGATATTATAAATGAGATTTTTTATTTTTTACAAAAATAGTAAATAAATGTTCGACAAGTTACATTCTTAAACGCAGCAATAATATTGCTGCGATATGTTTAGTATTTAAAAACTCGTATACGTATTCCAAGGTCAAAGGTTGACTAAAGACTTTCCCGCACAGCACACTCACTGAAAAAGTAGCACCTTCATATTTTTTAGCGTTACTATATTTTTACCTTTTTACCACCAACGATGTGTAAATGAGTGTTGTTGCTAGCTTCCACAACACAACTCGCCTTTCGCCAATATGATGCCAATGCAAGCCTTTGCTTGTTCTAAATTCATAGTACCAAATTATCATGCGTTATGAATACATACATCATTTTGTCATGTTTTTGAATGCAGTTACAGACAGAATTAATTTGTTGTAATAAATATCCCTATCTCAAAGATTTAAAGATTTACTACTACTTAATACTTAATTAATTAACTAATTATTTATATGTGGCAACAACGCTGTTTCGAAATAGGTATATTAAATTATGTTAACCATTAATCCTTTGGCGCTCTGTTAGAAGTTCAATAAATATAGATTTATAGACAATATAACAAGTGCTTGTGAAAGCTTATGTAAATTTCAAGGTCATTTAGTAAAGATGTTTAGGAAATATGCACAGGGTAAAAATAGATGCTTCTTCCATCCGTAAGTACAAATAGTACGTACATCTATGTACATTATATAGACTCATGTGCGTATTGAGTAACCGTCATTTCATCAACGGTGAAGACAATTTGATTACACAATAGTAATAATCATAAAATATTTAACTACATACTTCAGACTTTCTAGTGCACATTGGCTTCCTACTACTGGTGTTAACATTTCATTTGCCACTTTGATTAAATAGAAGTTTTTGCTAGTGAAATCCAATTTAATACTTCATTTGACATAATTTTCTGGGCTGCAATCACAACCACTCTGATAGGGCAACGGTGGTCCGATTGTTATAGACCCTATGAATTCTTTCAGGCATTATTATTGCATTAATTTCGAATTCTCCTGTGACTGCGCAACCGTTTGAGTTATTTTGTAGTTTTTGTGAAAGTACTAATGTACCTTTCATACATTAAGGTAATCGCTTATCATTCAACTTGATTCATTTGAATTATCGTGTTCATTATTTTTTAAATTATATTTTAAGGAGCGGTTGGAATAAATTTTACACTTTCAAATGGCGAGATTTTCTTTCCTCAAAATTTATCTACTGACCTGTTGCCTCTTTAACTATCTCGGTATAGAGCAGCAGACAGAAGCCAGTAAATGCGATGAGGATTTCTTTTACAGGCCGTATGTGGTTGTGAAGAAGAAGAAAAACGGAGCAGATCTTGCAGCAGTGCGGAGTACAGGATTTCTGGATCTTCGCTTTCGAAATAGGATTCTATTGTGTATCAACGGACCGTAAGTGCACACAGATCAATTGAAATGTAAGCAGAGTGAATCTTTTATTCAGATATTTCTTTGTCGCTTTTATTGCTAGAGTGGTACTTTACTCCTCTGTGGAAAAACTGGAAGCTGATAGTCGTCTCAACGCAGAAATGGACCAAAGCAAAATGACGTTGCAAAATGCCCCAGATGCCAGGAATCCTAGTCCCAAGCACAACATGAGCAAAGGCGGTGAAGGAGAAGAAGAACTACGGTTCAGTAAAGGGGAAGTGGTCGTGTTCAGTCACGAGTGCCTGTCCATCAACAAAGTCCCATTGAACCTTTTAAAGAAAATGAAGGAGGAGCAGGGTCGATCAGTTCCAGAGATTAATCCGGATACCCCGATTACGGGAAGACTGGTGAGGAAAATTGGATACTGGAAGCATTAACTGAGTAAATGTTAGCGTGATTTGCATACATAATTATTTTGATATCCATGCCACACACAGGTGCTTGGTGTTTATTTGATTGCAAACAAGGAATCTTACCAAAAACCGGAAATGGCCTGGTTCAAAGGCCCCAATTATGACTACGTCAGAACGAGAGATAAAACCGTTAAGGATTCTTCATTTATTATTGCCAATGCACAAGAGTCCTCCCACTGTATCCGCCTTCCGGATGGGACCCACGTTAAAATTAGTGGCCCTAAAAGTCGCAACGGCTCAATTGAAGTGTGCCGCTGGACTGTGCAAGAAACCGATAAGAGCTGGTACGCGAAAATCTTTCAAAGGGGCTATGACTCTAATGGAATACGTACCGGGGAGTCCACATATGTGGAGAATGACTACGATTTTTATGATTGTCCTGAAGGCGATCCTGATCGGAATATCATTTTGACCATGTCCAAAACGACACCGGAGCCCGTGTCCCACGCCAACTACACAGAATTTGATCCATTTTCCTTATTTAATCCAAACAAGTGGACTCCTCACGGATTTCGAAAGGATTCTGACGGTTTATCAGGGGGTGATGAACGGATTGAAGATAGATCCATGAAAGACGACGATGAAGCTGGAATTAGTAAAGATCCGTGTAGTTCAGACCCCTCCAACCCAGGTTGTACAGATGATGACAGTGTAGAAAAGACAACTTCCAGAGACATGCAAAATGTATACCCAATTACATCCAACACTTTTGAAATTGTTACTGGAGAATGCGTCTCCCTTCCGGAGCTTAAAATGGAAACATGTGATTGTATCGGGAAAAATGGAGACCGACTTTTGGAACTTGCTTTGGAATTGGTCCCCTTAGTACCAGAGCCGTCCACAGACCCTTCAGCTGCGGCGGGTTCACCGCCAGCAGGGCCCGCCGCTGACCCAGCAGCAGCTCCTGCTCTCATTACAGACGCAGAAAAGGCAACACTCCCAAAATGGGGCAACTTGGATTCCAACGAGCACTTGAAATGGAAAATGGACATATTGAATCTGGTAGCGGATGTATTTTCCAGTTTATGCATGCCCTTTCGAGCTGACTTCCCGTACACGGTGGCACGCATTTTTGGTTGGTATTTACTCCGAGCTCACACCTATGGAGGAAATATGGGCAGACTGCAGCCAGGTTGCCAGAATCCTGATGAGAAAGTGAGTACTCAGTTTGACCACCTTATCACTCAAACAGATACGTGGGTAATTCTCAGAAAAGAACTGGAGAGATGTGGAACACTGGCGAAGGGTGAAAATGGTGGGAAAGGAATTAAATTCCAGTGGGAAATTGCACAAGATTCAGGCAAGTGGAAAATTCCTTCGACTGACGGCCGCGCAACGAGAAGACGAAAACGGTCCGTGGACCAAACCCAGTATCCCAGTTGTAACCACAGAATGACCGCTTTTTACAATAAATTCTTTGCAGAGGAAACGTTGTCGCGAAAAAAGCGATCTAGTGCTGCTAACTATAGCGAACCCAATTTCAGTAAGAAATACATTCTTCCCGGCAAATCCTTGACGGTTTTCAAATCCGAAGGAAACGCTGGCTACTCTCGGGAAGTGATTCAGGAGTACAAATCAAAACCAAATATGAACGATCCTCGAGCAGATTCAAAAGATTACTGTGACTACCCAGAAAACATCCAGCATTGCCATCAACCCGTGATAGACCCGCTAACGAAAAAAGTGGTGTGCACGGAAACGGAAGATCTTTTCTTTTACGAGGATCGCGCTGAAATCGAGCACGAGTTGAACGTTGTGATTGACCTGTGGTGGAAAATATGGGCAACCGCTTTAGGCTACTGTAATAAAGCGTATTACTCGAGAAAGTCGGAAACTTTTCCGAGACTGTATAACAGCAAGTTTGAGCATTTCTTTGAGCCTGTCATGAAAGAGTGGAAGCAACCGCAGGATAATGAAGATCTGAAATTTATATTTAGTGAGTATCTCACCGAAGAAAATCACGTTTGGATAGATTCTTGTGTGGAGGCGGCTTACATCAACTCAAAGTCACATTCCTACCGACCGCCGAGACCAATGACAGTGGAAGGTCATACTAACAAGGAAGTGGCCAACTTTTTTGAAGAGATTCCTTCCTATTTGTATTATAGATATCATCCAGAACCGAATACGAATACGTTGTAGAGTGGAAATTAAAATAAGATTTTATGTTTTGTATCTGTTCGTATATGTTAAGTTAAGCGCATGCGGTAAAAATGCATAGACAAATGTATTTAATTCAACCATTTATTGTAAATTTCTTTACCGGTATTTAGGTACCGTAGAATTAGTTGTATTAATTATTTATATATATTTTCAACAGTTTCACTTCAAGTAGTACAGTTATACTTAAGGTTTTTTTGTGATATTGTGTATTTATGTGTATTTGATAAAATACTTGATCCCTATAATACAATTAAATGCAATGCATGACATAATCTAGACATCTAGCACTTGTAATTGACATTTTTTAAAAAATAATTCATTTTCCATTTCTCATACTCCAGGTAATAAATAAATGTATATCAGTAAAGTAAATGTGAAGACTGTATACCAGTTTGAAAACGGGTTGGTTAAAATTTATAATATTACATATATATTATGTAAATACTACTGGGGGATTTGTCATTTGTAAATAAATAATTTAAAAATTTCATCAGCTGCTACAAAGGGGTGCCATTTTTAAATTGTTTTCATTAGTTTAATTCTTAGTTAATTTAATTTAACTCCCTTTTTCGGCACTATCATCACTGCAGACCACCAAAGTCACTTCGTTTTTAAATTTTCAATAAAAATTAAAGTATTATGAGTTTATATACAAAGTTTAAATATATCAATTAACAAATTCAGCAGCCTGACCTTTTCTAAATGCTACCATGCCGTGAGGTACTACTCGTCAGTGGTCGGTCGGTTGGCTCTTAGCTGTGGAGCACGCAAGCTACTCGAAATATTGATATACAAGACAACCGAAATTTAACTCATAATTATATTATCATCTGTCATCTGTATACCTTGAAACGAACTAAAATTTCAGATAATGTAAATAGTCAAAATGAAAAATCTTTGGACGTGGACATAAGTGGTCAGAATTAGGCTTGATAGTTAGACCTCATATTTATGCTCCACCCACTAGTCCAATTAATGATTATATTACAGTTATGTTTTGTGTCATGCAGGGCTGCAGGAACTGTGGGGCAGTAATGTTAATGATTTTAAGGCTCGTATCTACGTAATGTAAATCTTAGAATTTCTGGGGACATATCCCCCGTATTCTACTGCCATGCTGTCATTCTGGTCCTTACAATTCATAATGTAATTTTCTTCTGCGACTTGAAATTGTATTTTTAAACGGATAAGTTGTAAGGAATACCGGAAACGCAAATTTAATTCGACCACGAAATTTCATTTCAGTAGTTTCCACAGTGCATTGATAATTATTTACGCTAATGAATCACGTAAAATAAAAATAAAATGTCATATATATAATTCCGTGGGAAATATTGCTGTGAACATGACAGGCACATTATGTGTCAACGTATACGTACTGTTATTGAGTTGAGAGAAGTTCAAGGTTTAGTATCTGAAAAACATACCATCGCTCACCGTAGAATCACTCTTTTTATCAGCATCTTTACACGTGAACAATATACCTAGTTTGTTTATCCCCTTTCTATTCTGAATTCTGAACGGCTCTGTAGTATGCACGTGTTCCCTAATGCATCAAAGTAGCCGGCAGCCGGTAAAAGCATCTTAATATTTTTGTTTGGTGTCTTTATTGCCACCTATTTAGTTTACTAATGTTTTTATTTGTTTCTTACCCTCAAGTAAAGCAGTGAGAGTGAACAATGTTTTTTGTGGTTCATATTTATGCCAGTTTCCTGGGAAAGCAAAATAATCTCAAAAATACAAAAAGATGGGAATCACAAAACAAAAAAAGAAGGAGGATGACCCACAAAAGAGCATTAGGAGACGACAACAAAACACAAAAAGAAACTCCAAAACAAAAGACGATCCAAGTGAGAATACAGAAGAGGGGGGATCATTAATATCATCGTCGCAGTCAATAACATCGGCGACATCATTTCAGTGCTCTTCAGTACGGCAACTTTATAAAGTGCTTCCATTTTGTACAACTACTATTGTCGTTTTCCTGACCTGCATCACAGGTATTTTTTTAAAAAATTTGGAATGCCAATTATCCTTAAATGCAAACGTGATCTCCCCGTCAGTATGGAAGATTGGAAAAGTGGTTGAATAAGCAAATATTTTGCGAGATCATTGGAATGAGAATTTAACTTATTATTTACACATTCATAGATAATATGACCGACGCGCATACCAATTTTCATTTTTATTGTTAACAATGTTAACATATAATTGGCTTATCGCAAACTATAAACTGGATATCATATCAATGTGAAATAAGTGAATACGCATTTTAAAGTCTGACATTTCTCGTAAAAATGTCGTTGTTAATGTTAGTTCATTCCAAAACGCCAGTACATGTATTTTTGAGTATGACATGAAGGTACATTATGTAATGTGATGGATTTTTCTGGTACTTGTGTCCTCATCAGACTTCACTGTTTTGATATCAGGTAATATTTTGTAGGAGAACTAAGGTTACAACGACATGAATATTCTACTAATGTGTTCTCAATTGAAAATTTTCCATCTTTATTTTACAATAATTCATGGTGGATTTATAAATGAAATAGGCAATGTCAATTTGCAATGTCATAGTTATGCCATGTTGATCGTAAAACATCATGATGAGTTGACATATTTTTGACACATTTCTGTTACCTGTTAGGGGAAGGATTTCAACGATACTGAACTTGATATTGTTGTCATTTTATGTACCTATTGATAATTCCAGAGTTGAGAGTAAATCATGAACATTGTGAAATACAAATATTATGCAGCATAACAATCCATAACCTACTAGTTTCACGGACAAGGTCATGACAACTCTTCTGCCTTCACGTTATTTATCATCACAGAAAAGCAACAAAACACTCAAAATATAAATGCTAATTGTTCAACAACTACAGGAAAATCGCTGGCAACAATTCATTAAATTTTAGTGAGTACCTATGTAAGTAATACGCCTTCATACACACATGGATCCCTAATAAATACCGAACTATCAGCTAGTCATTCTTCTAATCATTTATACATAAATTCAATATACCCACCGAGTCAGCTTTTAGAGCCGTTTTTGCGTTTGGATTTGCGTTGATCGAATGGTAACGATGTCACTAGACCTCGATTAACACAAATCCCATTCCAACCGGAGTTATTTAATTAAAGTTATGAAATAAATAATGGTTAATGCTTTGAACCTCGTTTGTACCAACTAAATGTACTTAACAACCTTAGTAAACTATCATCAAAGGAAGTTTTTTACAGACGGACGGACGGTATTACAGACTGAAATGATAAATCAATAGCAGTGTGAATATGGAGAGTAACAAAATTGTTTCTGTAACGAAAATAACAAATAACATGGTCTGAATCGATTTCCTGATTATGTTTAAACATCACATTGATACTTGTGAGCTATTTCTATACATTTTATGGAAATAATTAGCTAACTCGCAAATAAAAACCTCTCTCAGTTCATCCCCGATTCTTCATCAAGTTATCCAACTTTACAGTTGCGAGTGTTTGCCTGAGAATCTTTTTTTAAACAAAATGAAGTCATCAGGTAGACTAGTCAACATTGGTTAAGTACATGATATATATTTTTTTAAACTAACTGATTCCTTCTTTTCATTCAGCACTTCTGGTGCTCCTTGTGGGAATCAACTTATTTGTGATCAGCGCAAATGGCAGAGCAGCCAAATCAGGAGGTCACGGAATTTTTGGTTTTTTGCAGCCAAAAAATGATGAAAATGCGTTGGACATTGTAATTCGAGACAGCCTTCAAGGTTCTCTACATATTTTTGAAAATACTTACATGTCATTTGAATACTGTTTTACGCTGTATACCTTAAAAATCTTCAGTAATCAAGGCCACGGGTAAGCTTGGTCTTTCCCATCCCAGTGCCATTGGGTTGTGGACCTACTGCAGTGAAGATAATTCCTGCGTTGAGTGGGGCGACTATGCTCGCGTAGTAATCAAAGAGGGGTCTGCTCCTGGTTGTGGTAGGATCGAATGGTCCTCCCGATACGCTGACGAAATTGAGGACTGCTACGAACTTGAAGATGGTGTCCACTGGTATGGTGGTGGGGAAACTCACACCCAGACTTGGCCGATAGAGAATAACGCCCGTAAATTTTCCCCTTACGTAACCGGCGACTTTCTCCAAAGTCCCGAGTATTATTATGGTGGAGTGGTTGAAAACTACTGGTTGCTGTCCAACGGTGCTGCTCTCGTCATTGATCCCACTACTCCACTTTTCCTCTCCTGGAATACCACCCAACCCAACAAAGTATGCTTTGTTGCCAAGAAAAATAAGGCCCCGTTTGAACCTCGACTCAACCTCACTATGAACTACGAATGGTGTCTTGGGTCCAATCTGAAAGAGGCCCATCAGCTGGCAATGAAAACGTTCTTTGGAAAGCCTACAGCTATCCCAGATGAAGTGATGCTAATCCGACCTCTGTGGTCAACTTGGGCCGAGTACAAGGTCAACGTAAACCAGACCATTGTATTGGACTTTGCTCGCAAGGTTGTCAGTGAAGGGTTTGGTAACTCAAGTCATATTGAAATTGATGACAACTGGGAAACCTGTTATGGAGAGGAACAATTCGACCCTGCCAAATTCCCCAATCCCAAGGCAATGATTGACGAGATCAAAGGAATGGACATGAGGGTCACAGCATGGGTTCATCCCTTTATAAATTACGGTATTAATTATGAAATTTCGTTTAGACCAAAAGTTATCGTTGAGAAAATCATTACAGTTGATGGTTTTTTGTGTGTTTTTTCTCAGATTGTCCCCTGTTTAACGAGGGCATGCAAAACCGTTATTTCGTTGAAAATACCAAACCCCGAGTTGGTATTTCCTGGTGGTGGCAAGGACAAAATTCTGGAGTTATTGACATGACAAACCCACAAGCAACTGCTTGGTGGTCTGCCAGACTTAAAAAGCTTCAAGCCGACACTGGACTGGATTCTTTTAAGTTTGACGCTGGAGAAGTGAATTGGCTTCCAGCAGCAGCCAACTTGAATAATAATACGAATCACGAATTGTGGCCGCAACTATTTACAACCAATTATGTGGAAACTTGTGCTACATTTGGGGGGCTCATTGAGACTCGAGTCGCTCACTTGAATCAGGTAATTTCCCAATCCTCCAGAAAACGCTTTTAAAGGGATCAACAATGTAAAAACAATGTTTTTGGTTTTCCTACAGAAACAACCAATTTTCATCCGAATGTTGGATAAAGACTCCCGCTGGGGCTATGACAACGGTCTTAAGTCCATGATCCCCACTCTTCTCCATTTTGGAGTATGATCCAGAGGTCGGTGGCTCATTCATTTACCATTTCACAAGCATGTCCTTGAAACTTGGCTACATATTATATTTAATTGTTAAATTGTCCATGTTTGACATTGATTTGCACAACAGACAGTGCAAATATGTTTGGACGTCCTGGCCCAACGAGAAAAGTACAAGGATGAAATTTTGGCTGCTGCCAAGCAAGCAGTTGTGGACGGCAGCCCCATCAATCGCCCAATGTGGTGGGTGGATCCGGACGATACCGTAACTCACGCTATTGACGACGGTATTTATTAAATTATAAGATAGTCCCATTATTCCACCCTAACCACATTATTTAACTTTGAAATTCTTGTGTGATGGTCGTGTTCTCCCAAACTAGCTTACATGTTGGGTGACAAAATAATGGTGGCACCTGTCGTCACTCAAGGGGCTACCTCCCGAGACATTTATTTACCTAAGGGTACTTGGAGGGATCAAGATGGTAGCAGCCATGCAGGAGGACAATGGTTGAGAAATTATCCGGCACCCCTTACCGTTGTACCCGTTTTTATTAAAGAGTAGAACAAGCATAATGACACCAGAGTCACAATAAATTCATACTGTGCTTTGATGCATGAAATATTTATCGTTATCTTAAAGAGATATATCGTATGCTGAGAGTAAACTAGTTAAATGGTAAATAGTATTTTCTAAATAGGAATTTATTGATTTCTTAAACTACTGTGATATATGTTTACCTAATTAAAGCGCAAAAAACAATGTCAATTAAATTTGTTCTAGATCAACTTGTTTAACATCACAAAAAGAGTTTCATAAAACCATATTAAAATTTCTGTATACTTTGCATAAAACGAATTCTATTACATGAATCGTTATTTGTTAAAAAATCACAAATTCTCACTATGACCTCGCTTGAACTATATACTTTCTTTGTATCGTTTAACTATTCTCCTTTCGTTCCCACGTTTGGACACACCTTAGTGTGCACAGCATTTAAAGTTCATAAGATGTAAGTTATAGAATGATTTTACTCCTTTATGGAGTTTTAAAAAAATAAGTACATTTAGTAAAAATATTTTCTCCAAATGAAATACCTACATACCCATTTCACTAACCATTTTATTGCATTTATCTTTTTAAAAATGAAATTTAGTGGTATATTACAACGTGCACATAATAAAATGCGAGGTGAAGAATTCATTAAAAAAGTTTCTAAAACTGGCATCGCATCATGACGTGACCTGAATCGTACCGTACAAGAAATGCGATGGTCAGTCCTACCATTTTATCCGAGAGAACGTAAATGTAAAAAGGTACATTGACCGTCAGTCCTTACTGCTTTATGCGTAACCGATAGAATATTTGTCAAATTGAATTAAGATAAGATAAAACTAAGATAACACAACGAGTACAATGTACAATACAACATCAATTCGTAATTCCCTTATTTATAACAACAACATGTGTGCTGACGGTACTATAGAACGTTAAACCGACAAGTAATTAAAATAGCGTAAACATACTTGTGTCCGTCCAATTAACATGATTGATGAGGAAGGAAAAGTAGCAAGTATAATTGAGAATTACCATTCCATTCAGAGTTCATCAATTTTAAATCAAGCACACCGAACCTAAACCTGTAGTGAAGCATTTTATTACGTTTTGTTGACGATGAAATTAATGAGTGACTAATGAATCCTAAGTAATGGTTATAATTTTAAATACATAGATCGCATGTGACATCGAAAAATTTACGTACGTGACTGATGTAAAAATATGTTTTTACGTCAGTGTAAACAGTCATGTTTAACATAAAACCTAAAGCTGTTAATAAAATTCCCAACAAAATCAATTACTACTTCCACACTAACGTTTACAAAAAACTTGTAAACCTACATATAAGAAACATTTAACTTAACTAATTACTAATAAAGCACTAAAATCTACAATAAAATGGCTACCAAAATCCAATTTTATATCGCGACAATAGTACTTACAACCTTAGTAGCAGGAATCAGAGGAGCTGCTACAAGAACGCAACTAACCCCACATAAAGACGAAGGCGACGTCAAGGAAACTAATCGCTTTACTTACTTGGGCTCCTTTGTCTCTGCTCAGAGTAATGGTAGACTTTCCAAACGAAATGTGGGCGCTCGGGCGACCAGCTTTTACTTTTTTAGCCAAAATGCGGTAAGTTAAATGGATAATATGAGAAGTATATTATGTAAAAATAAGTGTAATCAAAAATCGATTTCATATTTAAATATTCAGGCAGGGCATGCCACTGCTGAAAGCGATTGCAAGGCTTTTCTGGGTGAAAACGCTACTCTTTTAAGCATTGAAACGCTCGATGAGCTTGGAAATGTGACCAACAAATTGAGGAAATCTGACAACACAGCGTCAACCT
>JAHZNB010002649.1:0-19788 GCA_027744295.1 Callyntrura guangdongensis | reverse complement strand
TATCGTCGTAAAAATGTTTTATTGTTCACATTTAACTTTTTTACGCTTCTGGCCATGGACTGTACACACTGTTTTGTGCTCACACAAACATTTTGGACATTGCAAAGATTGTAGATGTAGATACTCGTGCAATAGCACACAATAACATCATATGGTGCTGGTAGTGGTGAAAATGCAAATATTTTTATTCCATTGGAAGAATAAAGAATCCTTTTTTATTCCACTGACAAACAAAGCTAGACATGCCACGCTTAATACTTAGAATTGAATTATTGGTGGTCCATAAAAACGCCTGTGACAGAATATTATGCAAGACGTTGTTGTATGTAAGACAAAAAATAAAACCAGCCTTTTTTTGCAACTGTAGGCTTGTCTCTACATTCCTTCTTATGTGTACAATAAGTTGTCATTTCGCATCAAGTCATAAATTACCCGAATGATACTATTTTAACAGCGCTCATTTGAATATTCCACATAAAATGTACTGTAAGCTATCTTAATAGCCATCATAATAGGCACACAAACAACTGTTTGTCTTTTGCCAGTTGACAGCCGCTAAGTAAACTTTTTTTTCCTCTCTTGTCTGCTTCTCTGTGGTACATAGTGTGGTAGTAGTAGTGGTGGTAATGTGTCAGCTTTTATATTAGAAATGGGTGCAAATAACCATCCTCTCTGTGGTCTATCTCTCCCAGTGAATGTCTGGTTGTGTGTGGCTTTCGGCTTTATAGCTTGAAAAAATGACAACAGTTGGTGATCACAAGGTGGTGGTATCAGTACCAGTTATCTGTTCACTCACACCCTGCTACTACTTCCACACGTTAGACCAAAAAAGAAACGCAGAGACACAAGAGTGCAAGAGAGAGAGAGAGAGAAAGAGTTGAGATAATTGGAATTTGGAACGATTGCCGCCGCTGTTGCTGCTGCTGCCCTGTCATGTTTTCAAACTCATTCATTACAGCGCTTACTTCATTTTGTGTTCTGCGAGTGTTGCATTAATGAGGCAATTTCGCAAATACCAACTTTAAAGGCAACACCTTTTTCCCCTAATGAAACAAACCGACTGTTGGCGAAAATGGTTGTTTGCAAACTTTAATACCGACAGACATAACGTTTGTAAAATATAGCCATGTTATGTTCTTGTAAAACTGTTTTTTCTTATTGTTATTATCGATTTTTTAGTGAATTATCCAAACTTGCAAATTATGCATATTTCTCTTACCAGGAAAGAATCCAGCAACGACATAAAAAAATATCTACTGTGACAAGAACATATTCTACTCCACTTTTTATTTCGTTAGTAATTTTCCTCATTCAGGCTAACTGTTATGTTAACAGTTCAATTACAAAAATTCAAATGACCCAGATACGCCAACGATGACATCTGACATTATTAGAGAGGCATTAAAAACGAGTGCTGTATAATACCAACTGGAGGATGCAACCTTGCCAAAGAATCAAGTATTATTAAAACAAAACTATTCTCTCTCTCTCTCTCTACATCATCGCTCCACACGCAACTAACTCAAGCCTTACACAACAACAGTTGTTGTTATGAAATTTCATGTGTGCTTTGTGCAAAGTTTACACATAAACGTTCTTTTTCCCAAGGACAACCTTCTCCGCTTTGGATAGCAAGAAAAGACAAACGAAAGACAGCAAAGTGGATTGTGGTTTATTTAATAAAACACGAAAATAGAAAATTGCAAAAGATGGTGTGAGACAAGCCTTTTTCGCCTTCGCGAAAATGTTTGCGTGTATCACTACTGTGTGCCATTGTTCCTTTTTTTTCGTTACGCCCGTCAACTAACTCCTGCCTGTCATCAAATTCAGCATTGCTGCTTTCCTTGTCACTGTTGCTGCTGCAATGCAGTCCTAGTCTTCTTTTCTAACTCCCCTAAACTCACATCCATGACCATTTAATCTGGATCAATGTCGAGAAAAATTCTTTCCGTCTGTCTCAACTAAACTTACAGAGAAAATCTCTTAAGTAATATAAAAATGTACAAAATGTATTTGGTGTGCGGATGAAGTAGTATAGTCGGCAGCAAAATATCGTGAAACAAAGTGAGAACGAAAACAATATGTACACATCCTTTCTAAGCGACTTAAATCTCATCAGATCAATTTCGGAGAAACTTTTGTTGGCTTCATTTTCTCATTTTTTACACAATAACTGATGCAATGAGTGCCCATGAGTATGCTCAGGGTAGTAAATAGCCTTCAATCCAGCCAACTTACCGTATTGTTTCGTTATTTCTCACCTCGTCTTCAATTTCGGATATTATATGGAGATACCCTAGCGTTAAGCAGACGCCATTCTATTTAAGCTTGGTGTTTGTTATCGACATCGACAAGCATGCATGCATTCACGCTTGACGCTTGAATTCCACTACCACATTGCTCTCCCAATTCCACCATTTCGATCGACCTTCTTTCTCTGTTACGGTGACGGTGGTCCTTGGTGAAAAATTAAAGAGAAACGAATGGGTTAGTTAGTTCCAGTTGTGCATCTCTTTTTTTGTTCTTCCATCACGACCTCATGCAACAACTTTTCCAGTTCCAACTATCAAAGTATGGTTCTCTTATTGACAAACGCTCTGTATTTTCCCCGTTGTTCTTATTCTACATTAGACCAATTCAGCACTTCACAAAGTGGAAAATAATGGATTTTGTGCACAGCAGTTTGTCTTGGAAGGCGAACAGGAAGAGCAACTGTGTCTTAGATTTCCAGAACTGGGGAGTTAGTAGTAGTAGTAACGGAGAACATGAAACAGTCATTTAGTTTGTTTAGGAGGTACACCGACATGCATACTTCACTGCTTGTAAAATACTTAGAAATGCCTGAATGCCATCATAATGGCACGGTATATTTATAAACTATTACCTCATTCCTCCGTAAACGATAACACCAACCTCATTCAAAATATCCATTCAAACCAGCTGCTTTTCCATTCTGCATTTTCTTCTTTTTTCTTTTACATTTCTTTCCTTTGGACATTTGTATTCTGATTCTTGAAACACTGAACTCTCTCTCTCTCTCTCTCTCTTACTACCACAACGACAAAATGTGTCCCCCTACTTCAAGGCAAATATCCCTAATGTTCAACTTGCTACACCATTCGCTCCACGGTTTTGTCGGCATTTCCGTGCAGCTATCTTAACTAGCTTATCATGACGGCTATATAAACGCAATTAAGATATCCAATTTTCCACGAGAAGGAGAAACAAATGGCAGAGTTACCAAAAGTTATGTTGAAACAGTGGGCTGTAAATGAACAAATGAACGAGTGAATCTGTGCAGGAAGGAAACGCTACATGCGTTCATTTTTACAACAATACCATGAAATCTTTTCTGCTTTGCGTCCATATGCATTGTCTACTGAGCAAGAATATGCACATAAAAAGTCGATATACCTAACAAATGAAAGTAATATGACTTTTTTCCTATAGCTTTTTTTTCGGTCGATGATGTTCGTGACTCCAAAATTCCAATAAATAAAGAAGTAATGAAATACCCCCTGAGTTACGCAGATTACAAGAAGTACATGCATGTCAGACAAACAATGATGACGGGTTCTAAATACACAATGTAGTAGGTAGTACGAACAGACATTCTTTAATGAACATGAGCCTCAGTAATATGCTACCCAACTGTTGTACCGACAATAATAAAAACATTTACATTCCTCCCTTGAACTTGCTTCGCTGGAATTATATTGTTACGGGTATTATACGACGACAAGCTAGTGATAACCCTGGTTTAACAACTGTACCCCACAAAGCACATTCCTATTTAGCATGATTCCCATAAAAATCATTGACAAGTACTAAATTACTGTAGATAAAATGATTATAAGGAGAACGACAGCAGTGCCGAGACAGCAGCAGAGCAAAAGTTATTACTGCGTTTTGTTTCTTACTCCATTTTTCCTTATTCTTACTACCAACCAAAATGATCTTGTCAAAGACAATACAAACTACATGTACAGACACGGTTTCAGTCTCAGTGAATACTAAAAAACTAGGCGAGGTCCACATTTCTACAATGGTCACTGCGCGTATACATTATTGTCTCGGCTGCGAGTGAAAGAATAAATGAAGAGAAACAATAAAGTGCAAAACTCATATATACAACTACTACAGCCTACATACAACATAAAAATCTCATTACATATTACGGTTCATTGAGCATCTTGTAAGCTTTTCATCGTCGTCGTCATCCAAACGGTCATCATCAACATATCGGGAGCAGCAAAATAAATATACATGTTTGATGCTCGTAATAAAAAATATTACCTGGTTTTCAAAAGAACCTAGTTGCATCAACAACAGCAGCATAGAGAAAAAGTAATAGTCGTGTTTTCGTGTAGGAGTATATACTAATATGCATATTCGTACTACCTATAAGTATCGTGTTTTGTTGGCGAATGAAAACAAAAGGTGAAGAAGCTTTATCATCATCACCGACCGAGCGAAAACAGAAACAAAAAGGCGGCTCTCCGCGTCACTCACAAAAGGGTTCACGTTCACATTTTCTGTCAGCAAAGTTAATGATCATGACGGTGTGCTACGGCTGCTGCCTAAATTGCACCGTGCATTTACGGGCACACATGATGTTAGTGGTTGTGGCGGTGATGGCAGTGGCAGTGTGGCAACACAAACAAGAAGAAAGGAGGAAAATGTAATGTAAATTGTTCTACAAGGCTATAAACCTTTACCTGCTGGAATATAAAAATGTTGTGTACATACATTTATGCAACAACTCACTGCCACTGTGACTGCTGCGGAATACTCGTGTATGTTGTTGGTTTGTATGTAGATTACGATGACGAAGCGATCCAAATAATTGAAGTGATTATCATTCTGACAGGTAGAAAAATGAGTGGTTCAACCGCCACTTTATCATGAAATCATAGAGAACAGCACATGAAAAGTACAAACAGGAGTAAACAATGACAATGATTGTTTCTAACTGGATTATTCAAGGCGGTATAAAAACAGACGTTTAATGGACGTTGTATGCAAAAGCTTTTTCAGCTACTGGAAAGGGATCATCCGCGCCGTACTGCTTGACGTCCGTTAAACTGCGAACCATTAGCATGATTTGCAGTTCGTGTTATGAGCCACTGACTATAATAAATGAAACGACATTCATTTCCCCTTTGTCTACCACTTTGAGTATAGGTATGTGAAGGAGTGACAAAGAGAAAACGGCCAGAGTACTGCTATAGATAAGTGGCTTCTCTGGAACAGAATGTGCTTCGTTTGATACACGATGAAAAACAATCATGTGTAACGAAATAATCGTCGTGAGCATCATGACGAGATCTACACGAAGAGAACAAGAGAACTTCAAGAGTGTAATGCAGTTAATGAATCACATTTTAAAGGAAAACTCTCTGCCCAGCCGCTTAATGAAGGCAAAATCAAGTTTTTATGGGAGTATGTCCTCCTTGGCGGCGACAAAAAAAAGCTGTTTCTTTTGCTGGTTAAAATTTCTCTTTCATTTTCTGGTAAATAAAAAATGCATACAAACGGAGAAAGGATGTTGTGTAGCTAGCTATCTGTATACTGTATACATGTGTGAATGTACATATGTATGCATTAATGTGTCAAGATTCTTACTCATTTCCGTCTGATTATTCCAGCATGAAAAACTCTATTCCCATAAAATGCATTATTAAAATCGCTCTCCAACTTTTTAAATGTAATTTTACCGCGTGCTCGTCTTCTCAAAACTACATAATGACAGAGACCTTCTTCAAATTTAATTTGGAGAATGGACAACTTTTCATCATGGTTAAGAGAGAAGATAACGAAGGAACTTTACTGTTTTGAAGTACCCAAAAACCGATACATTAGTACATTTGGTCTACACTAATTCCATGTGCTCAAAAGAACTAAAAACTAAAAAGTTTAATGCGATTGCATAAAACCATCAACTTCATTATTATCATTCTTCATAATCTATTTTCAAACTTTCAATGTGAAACTTGTGAGAAAAAACTTGTAAAGTGGAGAAGGAAAAGATGAAGACATAGACCACTCATCTTTTCCTCTTTGATGTGCTACATTTTAATTCTCAACAACTTTTTCTCTCTCTTGCGCGTTTGCTCATCATCATATCATCATCAAACAGTTAAAAACACGCATGGGAGTTTTCCAAGAAGAAGATGTCAAGCATCAATTTCATGCTATTACTGTTGTACACATTATGAGTGAAGACGATACGCACATATAAACGTAATTTGTAAGAACCTTATATGAATACATATATTTATAATGTAACTGTAAACCCCGATGCCAACATAAAAAGTGTCGCTTTCATTCCATCGTTTATGCTTTTTTTTCATACACTTGTTCCAGATAAAAAGCAGTCCCCTGCTGTTGCTGCTAAAAGTTGTTTTTCTTTTCGTTCTTCCAAAGTTAGAAATAAAACTGCCAGAAAAGGAAACACGATATTGTACTGAGCTATCGAGTTATACTAGTACAGAGTGCAGAATATGGTAAGATTTT
The DNA here is from genome assembly GCA_027744295.1 of Callyntrura guangdongensis. Lineage (NCBI taxonomy): Eukaryota > Metazoa > Arthropoda > Collembola > Entomobryomorpha > Paronellidae > Callyntrura > Callyntrura guangdongensis. Next base: position 13,272 of record JAHZNB010002649.1, on the reverse strand, counting down.
TTGACGAAAATAAAAGCTCCATGTAAATGTATTCGTAAATCAAAATTTCATTTCTCATCATCATTCATTAATATATATGCTTGCAGTTTCCCTGTTCTAGTTTTTCTCTGACACCATCATCGTCATTGCAATAGCAGCTGAATATATACATATATTATGAATATCACTGTATGGTACATGCCTACATATAACATGAGTGGCTTCACTCTCTCCAGTAAAAAGTCCAGACAGCCATCTCCGGAGCCTACATTTCCTTTTTGCTTTACTACACACTTTTCCTATCTTTTTTACAAAATATTTTTCTTTCAAAAACGTATCCAAAGAAAGATACTCGTTGGACCATATATTTTTATCGTCTCGTCGTAAACTTACATTATTATGCAGCGTGGAAGTAAAAATTCAAGAAAAATCATGATCACAAAAAAAGTAAGGTAAGGACCTAGTTGAACATAACACCGAGTTGACTCTCCCTATATTTTATACAAACACAAACACATCATCATCATCCATGAAAAACGCCGGAGAGAGAGAGAGAGAGAGGAAAATGTAGGTAATCATAACAATTTTTAATGTAATGCATAAACGTAAACAAAATGTCATGATACGACGGAAATCGTTTTTTCTCGTTGTGTAAGTCTAGTTTGTATACATATACCCTATCCAGATGCATTGACTACAGTATACTAACGTTACATAACGATCTTATCTTTCCGCTTGTGACGATGACGTATATATATGACCACGTCGTGCGCTGTTTAAATTCAGTTAATAAAAAGCTAAACTACTACTCCCTGCATTCAAAGAACGAGTTATCATCATCCCAGTTGGCTTTTACTTTACATGGTCAAAGATAAACTAAAATCACGAGTAATCAATGTCCACCTTTCATTTATATAAACTACACAGGAGGAGCTGCATATAAGAGGATATGTATATTATAAAGCAGTCAAAAACTCACAAGAATGATCATCACATCACGAATAAATAATTATTATGATTCCCATGATTTACTATACTTATTACATCACTCTCGTCGTCGTCGTCCATGTAGGTAGTGTACAGTAGCGTTGAACTATTTGAACAAAAAATGTACAGTAATGTACCTGTGTTTGTGTACAATAAGTGTAGTGTATCCAACACACACTACACTTATTTATTGTTATTATTATTTCCCTCCTGATAACCATAATATTTTAGTAGGATATGAATGAGTTGTAGGCGTGATATTAGGTATCACAAGACTCGGTGGAGATGATGCTGGTATATGTAGTGCAAGTAAATAACCATATTCTTGTCATGGAATACTACATTGTACAATAGTAGCAAGAAATAATGTATCACTACACAGAGAGAGAGAGAGAGAGAGAGAGATAAGCATCCCTGCCCTCTGACTAGGTTTGATGGGCTCCCAAAAAGTTTGTTACGCTTTCGAGATAATGATGGGATTCATTCATCAACTCTCACAGGGAAGAAAAAATCTGAATCGACAATCTCAACAACACTAAATTTCTTTTGCCCTTTTAGGACCGCATAATAGCATTAACATTTTTCTTATCATCATCGTTCGTTCTCTTTTAATGATCGTTATAGCTGACATATTATACCTGCATTTTTTGAAAAAGTGCTTATATGTCAGAAAACATGATTGGTAATAGGAGTAAAAGTTGCTAGATACTCAGAGTACTAGTAGTTGTTTTGATGATGAGGATAAGGGCACACAGGTAGTGTGGTGTTGATTCTCAAACCAAAGCTGCTGCCAGTTGGTAGCGTTGGTTTATGATTAGTGAAGATAATGACGATAATAATTATCGTTTTGCTTGCACCCGTCAATCTTTCGCCCTGCATGAAACTCTACATGATGGGTTCATTTTTTACGGCGGTAATAACTTCAAAGCGGTGCTGCTGAAAGTACGTTTTAACTTTTTTTATCCTGTTCTCATCTGCAGGAGCAGGTTATATGGAGCACTTACGGAAAGCTGGAGAAATAATTAATTAACATGAGTGAATTCGTGTGAGAAAATGGGAGCCGCATGATAAAAAAAGTACTTCCTGGATTGGCAAAAAAGATACAAGTACCTATGCACTTTTAATGAGCTTCTAAATACGATCATGTTCCATGGCCAAAATATGGGAATTTTCTCACAGCAGCACCTACTTCACTAGAAAATGCTTGGCTCTTAGTTAGTGCAATAAATGTGTAAATACCTTGGAGTAAGTTGTACACACTACACCAAAATAGAAAATACCTTTGTATGGACATAATCATAATCATAAAAGCACAACTACAATTTATACTACCTAGTGGTTATATACAGATTACTGAAGCTCGTAAATCAAATGCACCATGAAAGTAGTAGTGTCAGATGGAGGTACCTAAGACCACTTTCTCTGATTTCCTTCCTTCTTCCGTTGCATTAAGGAGCACTAATGGCCAACTTTGCACTGAACGGATACGCGCAGGCAGAGGCAATCGTCATTCATACATTGTACCAGCATGCAGCCAGGTACCATTAAGGCTTTTACCCTATTTTTTGCCAGCAGCGTACTAAAGATGTTCAAGGCTGCCACTATAAATGCTTAAAATGGATAAATGAACTGGGTACCTATAAATTTTTATAGTCTGCTTACTATATGCAACAAGAAGACCAAGTTTGTTTGATACTTCTGTGCTCAGTTTATCGTCAAAAACCGTTTTGCTTGATGCTTTTACCAAGTAAATATATACACAGGACTTGATGTCATTAGTGTGCCGTTAGAACTGTTTCGTGATTACACATCAAACTATGGAAAATCCCCACTTCCCCCTTTTCATTGATTTAGCAATCAACAAACATACCATCATCATAGCGTAGTTGTCACATTAATGACGAAGCAAAGGAAAGGTGTGTTAAAATAACCCGCATACCATTTGCGATTACACGCTACATATGCTTCGAAAATTGGACCAGAACCTAAAACGATAATAATTGCTTTGTGATTACCTTTACAGGAATGTAATTTTCCTCTCAATGGAACAGTGTAATATTATGATTTTCAATGTATAGCTACTTCTAGTTAGGTATTTTTAATGTAAAAAAGTTAACTCTTACCTTGTACGCCACTTGTCCAGCACACCAGTATCCAGCATATTTGTGTACACACGCTAAAAATTCCGTTTCGCTGCTTCTTCATTCCCATTTTGTCGTCTTTCTTGAAAATCTTCGTCGAACCTGCTCACAATACAATACAATACCGTAACGGTTAATACTAATCGCGACAACAACCTGACTCTCGCATAGTTTTATTCATAGACTGTTACTCCCAGGCTTTACGCTTATGTAAAAATTCATGATCACTTACAATTTATAAATATTTTTACTTTCAACTAATGAAAATATTTATATCGGATAAGTTCCGTAACATAACCTTTACACTATACACGCTAACTTGTGTAAATTTTAAGGCGTTCGCGACAATGACGATGCTTGTAGGAAGAAAAGTCTTTTGTATTCGAAACAACCGTCAGGGACAGTACGGCAGCACCGGCAAATCAGGCAGGCTAGCTGGCAATGTTGAATGTTTGCTGATGCTATCATCACTAGTAATCACTATCGCCAATGAAGTAAGAAATTCTTGATGGGATTTTAATTCACTTTGCCAATGCCAATAACGATCCTGTTGTGCCATCAACTGTAACTGTAATCGTGATGGTTTACCATCCTTAATTTTTCATAAAAAAAAAGTTTCACACAACAGCACTCCACTCTAAACACAAATCAACAATCTCCTTTTTTGCTTGTTTGAACAAACTAATATGATACTCACAAAACAGCAATTCCCTTCGCAAGACGCATTAAATCTTAACTGTTTTGAAAAGTTCACCCACGGCGATACAAAAAATTATGATGGCAATTTCATCTTTTGAACGAGTGACACGATGGTGTGGCATTAAGCGATACCGCCAGCGATAAAAAAAACTTAAAAATATCTTGTTTGTGAAATATATATCACCTCAGAGTAAAGTTTTTTCTCTTCCTCTCTTATTTTGCTGTGTGCTCCTCGTTATTTCATAAAAATATCTGAGTGAAGCAAAAGTAATATATATTAAGAAGCGATCTCTCACACTTTTACTACTGATTGCCTCGTCTTTTCCCTTTTTTTCTGTCTGCCACTACTTTTACAATGTGTCTATAATATTATTTTGTACAAAAACGTCGACAATGCGGCTCTTCCTTTGGTAAAAATGGTAGAAAATGACTGTATTCGTGTTACAGTTTTTATCCGTTTTCTTCCTTTTCTCCTCTCGTCCCTGTACCGTACCTTTTTCTTTCTATTTTTATCTTTGGCTTGTACCGTCAAGGCCAACTGCTGAGAAACCCTATTATAGTTACTGGATATTTACTGAGACGTTTCTTCCACACTATTCCAGCAAAAAAACATTTTTATAAAAAAAGGGGGAAATGGTCGTTTTTTGGTTGTCTACATTTAGGACAGTTCTGTGTGCAACAGCAGAAGGACAATTGCTCTCGATTGAATCATTTCCTCGAGAAAGCTATCTTAACCCCTCCTGTTTTCCCCGCTCAAGATAAGAAACTGATAGGACTCTGTGAGAAGTAGAGATGATGATGCAGCATTAGCAAAAAGGACAAGTCGGCGATGTGTGATGTCGAAGAAAATAGTGCGCCTTTTTATAATGGAGAATCTTGGGTGCTGGCGCTGCTTGTGTGTGTGGTAGTAGTCACTTGTCCGGTTCTTTGTGCTGTTGGTAACTGCTGTTTTTTTGTGAGCAACTTTTCTTTCAGCTTTTCTCTTTAATAAAAATGAGAGTTATTTATATCTTAAAATAGAGTGGTCGTTATACGTAGGAATACCCTTTCTGTACACGATAGTAGGTCTAGTCTAGTTTGGTTCTGGAAAATTTGGAGCAGTCATTCAGAAAAATAAGACCGAAGATATATCTCCCCAGTGAAGTGCTGTTTTTTGACGCGTAAACTTTGCTGATCAGATCTAGATTCTTTTGCAGCTCCACACTGCACTACCCTCAAAATCCGTGGATAGCCCACCATAAAATATTTTCTTTTATTGGTTTATTTAACCGCAAAACACTCATGTAAATGCTGCTGCGGACTTAAATGCACTTATGCATGGATATTATTTGCTCTGTAGTTGTCGTCGCTGTCTCTTTTATGTACAGCCAGACCAAAAAAGGATGAAAAGAGTCTGTGGCTGTCAATTGCTTTTTTCATCATTGCAGTATACCTACTTTGCAGATTTTTTATGGATCTAAGCGTGAAAATGTTGCTGTAATTGTAACACATACGGAGAGGCATGCCTTGCCTGCAATATACGTATAATAGGTTGCATCGTTTATTGTGTTAACATCTTTATATTATACGGGATGACGGCAAAACACGGTAGCAATCAATCCTTTGCACAGTTTAGGCTTCTCTTATCCTACCGTTTGACAAGTAATTAAAGACTTTTCCTTAGCAGCAGCAGTCACCTTCATCTTTTCAGATGGTGCGTAGACTTTATAGCAGTATTATCAAAACACGGCGTCGTCATCATTCATCAAACTTGTTATTATAGCGCTTATTACGCATTCACGTCAGCTTTCAACAAAATGAATTTACATTCTCTTTACTGTTTATCTTATTATTATTATTTTTAAAGAGATTTTTCCATTCAATCTTTTTTCTTCTGTATTATCATTATTATTATCATGATTATATGCACATAACTACAATCAGCTAATAATATTAGGTTTTATAAATACCTTCTGGGATGCGTTATAGAACATTGTATTATAACGAAGTCAACGATAAACTGAAAACAGCTCTTTTTGTGTGTGGGTAATTGCACCATAATATTATATTCGCAATTATCAATGTAAACTAATTCCCACTCCAGTATATTAGTATTAAAACTCTCGTTGGGAGTCTAACAAGAATAATATTTTTGACGAAAGCTCATTTTCATACTTTTTCGTAAACCATCTTTCTTTTGAGTAAAAAAATTCTTCTTTCAGCACTGGTTCTCTCGATACTATTACCCACAAGAAGAGCTTGCTATTCAAGAGGCAAATTATTTTTCCTTCTTATTATTATGCAGACCTCGATTGTTAACATTATTTTTTTTGGTGAATATTCATTCGCCAGAGATATACCCACTCGAGAGAACAACCCAAAAAGATTGTTCAGGGTTGGGTCGGACTTTTGTGTAACTACCAAAAGTACCAAAAAAGCTGGTTTCCAAATGTCTTTTGGGGAGGACATATAGACATGCACATACAATTTCATGCAGAAAATTCTCTAGTGTTGTTTGACTTTTGGTCTGGCGATGATGGAAAATGCAAAAAAATACTTCTCTGGTGGTTCTTTTTCCTTTGCAGTTTACTTTCTCAAATTATCACGAGCATCATCGTCATCCGCAAGAGAAGTGGTACATGAATAGATAAGAATATCCTAAGTGCGGAGAGTCTTCAAAGAAGATTTTGCCGATTTTCGCTGGCAACTCTGCTGATATAACGCTAATAATAATACCAAAAGGATGCTGAGAAGTTATACGAGTACCCGAGTGATACTTGAGACAGCCTTTGTGAGTAATTTATATAAGGAAATGCTAGAAATGATTTTTCTCCCTATTATTGCGCAACCAAATGAACTGAACTATGCGAGAGGAAACTGTTTTATTGAGTTTTTTTTTTTCCTTTTGCTTACTTTCTATGTTATCTCCTTCCCTGGCTCAAAAATCAATTCTTGTATTGACGCTGCTCCTCGGTTTCTTGTTGTAATAATAGATGACTTGACATTATTTACTGTCTGCAGCCTTTTCTTGGGCTTTTCACATATAATGTGGCTGTCGATGATGATGTCGCTGATGTTTTGTAGAGTTGGGCTTCAAAATATCTTTCTTTTCTGAAGATGATGGTGCTATTTAGTGAAGAGGCGAGGCGAAGGGAAGAATAATGTGTATAGTTAAGAAGCAACGCCGCCGGAGCTACGAATTTTTTGGCGTGCTGTCGGGGTCTTAACAAGGATCTTCTGAAAAGCCTCCTGGAGAGCCTGACTTTGACTATGGTGGGACTACGCGGGAAAGGAAAAACGGAATTCAGTGAAGAGATTGATGGAAGATATTTTCACATGCAATCCTTCCTGCCTCATTCCCAGGTAATTTCACATTCATTCCGCCACTTTGGGTAACAGGTATGTAATCTGTAAACAAACAAAAAGAGATTTCGTTACATACAAAAATATTTCATAGCTTTTTAGGTTAATGGCGCTAATAAAAACTTATAGGGTGCTATAATATGTAGTATGTGGTATTGTGGCGCTGTTTTCCTGTTTGTATGCTGCTGGCAGCGGTAGGTAGTATGGCATGTTTAAGTGCAACTTTTTTTTTTCTGGTGTGCAATGCACACAAGTAATCAGGTACGGAAATTGTGCACACGAGTGCAATCAGAATGTCATGCGACAATACCTGCATTTTAGGACGGAATAAACTCGTTTCCGTGCTTTTGAGAATAAGGTTATGCATATGACCATTTAAGTCTATTACATACTACTATTTTATAACTAATTCTTTATATTAAAGTTGACTGCAGTGGTACTCGGTATGTTGCATGAGATTGTTGGGTTTGATGTACTCCAAAATAAAATAACGCCGTATAAAACAATTTCCAGACAAACAGCAATCTCAAAAATATTTCCTGTTAAAATCATGTGTTTTATGGCTACCATTTCCAGTTTCGTGTAATATCCAAAGTGGCTTGTCTTGAAATGTGGGAATGAAATGCACACGCAATCATTCAGTACACGTTTAACGGTTTCCACTTCCAGAAGACGGAGTGTACACCTGTTTGTGTGCATTATGAATCATGAATGATGCTTTGTTAAGAAATTCATGAAAACTTTACGAATCATGTTTGAAAAAGGTGCAGCATCCGAAGACCGAAGAAGAAATGAATAAATTGTAGGATACTCAACTGTAGTGGTTTTTTAACGGAACGCTTGCTCCAACTACTACTATATTTTCTCTCCAGTGATGTGATGATTCAAGCTCAAACGGTGTCTGAGTTGCCAGGATGAGGCTTCAACTTGTCAGTTATCTGTCTGTCATGTTATCAGAGAAACTGTTGTTGCTTACTGCTGCTGGAGAAGTGTTGTGCAATACAAAGAGCATTTGGATGCAGCCAATAAGACCGTAAAACCACATGAACATAAGAATTTGCTACGGTCGATATTGTATTATAACTTGCACGCACTTACTATATTATTCCATACAACAAGGCACCACGTAACATCTCAAGCTAATATGTCAGGAGGTGTATAAGAATGAAGCATGTCTGTTTTCCCTGGAAGTAAAATAACGCATGTATGACGTGTCCTGACAAGAAAGCGTCTGCCTATCAACGACTCCTTCTTGTGTGATATGTCTATGCATTATTTGTTGACGGGAAGGAACAGGAAAGGGAAGTAGAAAGGTGAGTTGTTGTGTTTTCCTTGGGAAACAAGTAAGCTTCCTTTACATCAATTCTCTTTTGTTAGTAAAATGCTGACTCAACTGTTGAGAAACAGTTGATAAAATTCACATTATCAAGTTTACACTTTCTTGTCGAAACCAATTGAGGAGATGCGTATGGCGTTTACTATATATAAATAGTAATAGGATAGAAAAATATGTCCACTTTAAAAATTTAATCAGTTATATAGCCACAGCCAAACCCTGAAGCAAAGTTCAAGATAAAAAATCTCCCGTCTGTCATCATCATCAAAAAATGGCTGTTAAGATAATGGGCCCTTTTCGTTTACCGTTGGGATAAAAATTGATGAACAAAACCACACTGATGCCTGGACTCTGTACATCCTTTTGTTTTAATCCTATCCGCCACTTCATGTTGTCTGCTGGAGAAATACATTGAATTTCTCTTTTATTGTTATTTAAATTGATGAAAAAACATGTTACAGCTGGAACAAGGAAGAGAACACAACTTTACTACATGGAAAACAAACAAGCAGTAGATTAGGCGCTGGTTGATTCCACATAGTGCGTACCCGCTGTATCAAGTATCCACTTGAATGTGTTTTGATGGTTGTGCTCGTTGTAGTAGTAATGTTTTTGATAAGGTTCCTCTGTACTTACAATAGACACAATTTCCTCCACTTGTAAAAACCCTGCAAGGAAAGGACAAGCTACACACGATTCCGAATCCCAAGTACAACTACAACACACATGCATGACAACTGACATATCCGATGGCGACTGGTGACTCAAGAGGCAGAATCACTCCGACTCTGTGATCTTTGAAGATATGAAGGAGCAGAGAGCATTTTTNCAACTGACATATCCGATGGCGACTGGTGACTCAAGAGGCAGAATCACTCCGACTCTGTGATCTTTGAAGATATGAAGGAGCAGAGAGCATTTTTCCTCTTCATATTTACAATGCACTTAAATAATGGCAAGGAAAGAAGTTGTTCCTGTGGATGGACAAGACACTGGTGCTCTTGATGTTACTGTCGGGTATGAAGAAAAATGAATGTCCGAGAGAACAACATCAAGAAAGCGTTGGAAAACGAGCCATGAAGCAGCACAATTTTTTGGTTCACTTCACCACAGTAAAAGCTCCTCTTCTGCTTTCCTCAAGTGTGGAGTAAGTACACAGCTTGTTTTCTTCGTACATGTTCATCATCGCTATTGCCATCCCGTCGTCATCATCCTCATCACGGGAAAAACTGTTTTAAGTGCGTGAACGAGTTGAGTTCATGCTCGTCGTCATCAACATCATCATCATAATCGTCATAAGCAGCAGTAGAAAGAGAAACTAGCCTATGGCTGCCTTTGCCCCTCTACTCCTCTCTTTTTACCTCGTACTGTTATTTCTAAGAACGTTGTCTAATATTAAATGTGTTTGCCAACTACAATGTCATTTTTCTTTGCTCTGCTCATCGTCATGATCTCCTTCATGTTTTCTTCCCTTTTGTAATGATGATACTGAATGTCGCCATTCCTTACGACATAAAATATACTTTTTTTCAGAGAAAAATGAGTAGGAGAAAAAAAGTAGTAATAAACGGGACGCAAGTGGGACCCCGACTCGTAGAAGGAATTCGCCCAAGACAGAGAGAGCAATTTGCTGCTGCAGAGGCGCAGCAGCAAAAATAAAGGAATGTTATGAGTTTGTGAAGTACGTGATGTGATAAAGATTGTTGGACAGTTATTATTATTATTAGGTATGCAGAAAAAGGACAAGGAGGCGTTAGAAAAAGATGTGAATGTTTGTCAGACTTGCTATTATTTAGTTGAGTAGAGAGGAGCAACGCAAACCAAATAAAAAAACTTGGGAAGACTCACACCATTTCAAGGAACTCGCTTCGTTTTCTCTCAGTGTAGCAAGATCTAATAATATTCTAACAAAATATTATTATTATAAAGTTTGATATGATCGTGGCAAACTAATAATGATAAGAACATTTTATAAAGCCAAAGTGAGACGGGAGGGCAAGATGACGGCTATCAAGATTAAAATCTTTTCTTAACAAGCGACACGAGTAAATGTTTCTGCTTCCTGGGATGTGCTTAGTATACAAACGAGTATGTGTGCTGCTATCCGGCATGCGATGTGCAAGAGGGTCTACCAGAGACCTCAAAGAATGAGGTGGACTAAATATTAGTTTTTATTTGATTTGAAATCTTCAGAGGGGGTATTATCATGTCAAATCAAGATTGCACAAACGTACATAATAATAACTTGTGAGTCGAGCTACTCGTAGTAGTAATAGTGGTCAACAATTTCGGAAAGCGGACAGACTCTCATTTTTAGTTAGAATTTCAGTTTGTCATGTATGCCATTTCCCCACAGTACAAATCTGATGATTTAGACGACACAATTCAAACAGCTTGAAAATTTGCTCGAGATTTTCCTCTGTGTCTTTTCTCATCTCATCCTCTATCATTACTAGATTACGAAAAAAATGAATTTTGACGGGGATTTTGCCTTGCCCTTCTCAATCTCTGCCATTACTCCAACTATGACTACTGCAAGTAAACCCAACTAATACTACTTCACACTTTAGAAGTCTGCCGACAGTAATGACCAATCCATTCATTTTCCCTTCTCATGACTTTCGGTACGATCTCATAATCAAACTGTGAAATCATTTTCGTGTCAGGATAAATAAACACTTTTGAAATCTTATTAAATCGATCCATTCATTCGTTTCTGCATCTGAAGTTTATTTAAAGTGACACTCAAGACTACTCTTGTAAGAATCTTCTCATGTTTATGCACAGCAGAGGAACACGTTTAAACATTGCAAAAACATAATAATAAAGTGTGTCTGTATTCTTTATCTGCATGCAAACTTGTAAATTTGAATTGTAAACAACGATCGATCTTCGATCTCATTTCTTTTTTAATAAATGTACACACGTACTCGATCTGCACTGGTGTTTGTGAAAGTCAAGAACAGCAGGGCATGAAAATCACCAACTAAACAGAAACTGTTTGCGCTGACTCGACTGAAATTGATTTTTACGTGTATAACTTCTACAAAACTCAAGCTTAAAAGTTATGCCCGTGCCCTTTTCATAATGTCTGCGAGCAACCACTGTAGCATATAAATGTACATAATATATGCTGTTTATCCGTTAAAAAATTTGAAGCGAGGTCATATCGTATATCATTTTCTCTGGTTATTATCTCCATATTGGTACCTAGAGGGGTTTTTTAGGTAAGTTTTTTTTGTTTATAATTTTCTTGCAAAGCGTCGCGTATGTGAGTATATAGAAGCAATGAATTCGCAGTGTGTGCCTGTTTTCAAACAACAATTGACAACTGGTCAATGAGTAATCAAATGAATAAGATAAATGATGTGGATTGTAGACCGGCTAAAAACTCTGTATTAAAAGTTATGCCCGTGCCCTTTTCATAATGTCTGCGAGCAACCACTGTAGCATATAAATGTACATAATATATGCTGTTTATCCGTTAAAAATTTGAAGCGAGGTCATATCGTATATCATTTTCTCTGGTTATTATCTCCATATTGGTACCTAGAGGGGGTTTTAGGTAAGTTTTTTTGTTTCTAATTTTCTTGCAAAGCGTCGCGTATGTGAGTATATAGAAGCAATGAATTCGCAGTTTGTGCCTGTTTTCAAACAACAATTGACAACTGGTCAATGAGTAATCAAATGAATAAGATAAATGATGTGGATTGTAGACCGGCTAAAAACTCTGTAACAGCAGCCGGCAATGTTGAATGAAGAAGTTTTTTCTGCACACTTACATAAACAACATGTGTATTGTTGTAGGTTGGTAAACACTCTATGTTTCTCTATAATATGTGAGAAAAATTATAATAAAAGTCTCCTTGAAGCAATTTTCGAATTTTAAATTAGAAACAGAGAGAGAGAGAGAGAAAGAGAAAGAAAAGACAGCTCTTTACTGATAAGATTATTATCTTAGGACAACGTACATCCTGCCCAATTTCTCATGGTCATCCTCGCCATCATCACACCAATCTGCGACTACCACCTCGTTCATTCATTACTATACATTACAATATTACTATTATTCGCCATTATTATTATTATTATTATTATTATTGTGTGGTTGATGGTGATGACGATGGCGATGATGATGAAGCGAGTGCATTGCATGAAGAGTATTATTGCCTCAAGCTGGAGCTCTACCAATTCGGTCGAGGCTTGTCGTGATCCATACTTCAGTCCTAACAATTGCTCATCTTCTCTGTTTTTTTTAAATATGAGAGCTGCTGTTGTTGAGTTTCTTCATTTCTTTTCTGCCTCTTATACTAACTGGGCATGCATACACGACTGCTGCTAAATTGGCGATAATTCTTGGCGTTGGTAATGGTACAACAACAAACCTTCTCGATACAACATCTTTGAAAAGAGATGACTTTTTCCCTCTGTACTTGTAGTTTATTGATGATGTTGCAGATAATGGAAAAAACTTGTCCATCAAAAAAATTAAATATTGAACCAGAGTCCATTTATTTTCTACTGGGGAAAATGCTTGTCATGAGTGTGTGCAAGTGTGCAGGCAGATTGTTGCTTACATAGGTATCTTCGAGTGTGTAAAAACATTTCGGGGACGAGATAATGAAACATTTTTCTGTAATGTTTCTATTCAAATAAAGATAACTTTACAGGTTTGTCTCCTACAGTAAGAAAAGTAAGAAAGGATCAAAATTTATTATTTCGTGTGTATTTTTCGTTTGTCATACATTAGGGATTTTTGACAATCTATTTTACAACACAATATTTTGT
>JAHZNB010002648.1:0-13210 GCA_027744295.1 Callyntrura guangdongensis | reverse complement strand
TCCGTATTGTTTTACAATCGACGTCCGACGACGACGTTCACCGCGTAGTGTAGTACAATGCACCTGTGACGACGACGCTTTTGACGTTGAACTAAACGCAGTAAATAAGCACAGATTTTTTTCCAAACTCGCCAACTCATTCCGATTTCATAAACACTAATTTCATCATTACCACTACCATCAAATTTCAACACGTTTGTTTTAATAAGAGAAACTTTTTTTTATTATTTCGGCGCCATTTTATTATATACAGTTAGACGCTCAATGTTCTTTCGCTCGTTCGTTTTTAATGCTGAACTAATTTTAGAATAAATAATAGTAATGAGTAATGATTGTAGCAATGGTGGTGGTGGTGAAGTGGTGGAGGAGGATGATAATAATTGAAAAAGCTAAAGCTTATTTCTTTTTCAAGCTTTCAGTTTTTTTATAGTTTCAGGCAGAAATAGTAGTTTAAGTAGGCAGTGCTTTTTTCGCTTTCAACTGTCGATTTTTGATGATGACGACGCGCTGTTTGCTGTTGTAAGTGTTTTGTTCGTTTGTTTGTGAATTGTGAAAAAGGAATTCCTTTTGTAAGGCTTAATAATGTCTTTAACCTGAATGAAATCGAAAACGAAATGATGATGAGTTGCTTCATCTCTCCTCATCTGCCTAATGCAAGATTTTCAAATGTGTGTCTTTCTCTCTTTCTCGCTTTGAAAATCTCATTTTTCGTTTCGTTTTAAGGTTAGTTGCTACAATTTTCTTTCTTTATAAATGCATAACATCATGCAGTTACAGTTTACAGTATTATTATTAAGCTTGGTTGAAAAACGTTAATTTTGATTAAACAACGACGCTCAAGCTTTGAAAATGAGATTATGAAGATTTGTAAGTTATTTTTTATTTCCTTCTTTCAACCATTTACAAAGGCAATTTCTGATATTGTGCAGGAGGATGATGATGATTGAGTTTTTTGCAAATGAAAATATTTTGTGCCAGGTAGCAGACAAACAAGGAAGAAGAGAAAGAAAGTCGTCAAGTCTTCGTGCAAGACTATATTCTGAGGAGACGGATGATAAAAGTGATATAAAGTGATTAGCAAAACAGTCATGAGCGGAGGAGGTGACTGGTCTAGAGAGATATGTATTATATGACATATAGCAGCGTGCTATACGTAGTCACAGTTGCAGTCAGTTTAGGTTGCCATTTTGAAAAAAATAAGGGAAAACGCTAAATTATTACCCGTACAAAACGATAAAACGTTTAAAAAGCGACCGCCTATTAGAGGTTTGCATGACGAATGACATATCTCACTCGCTCGCACTCGTCTGTTTTAAAAAAAACTGACAATAATAGGTATATCATCATCATCCCATGATCGTCATCGTCGTCATCAGTGTAATGATATATTTATGTCTCAAACCAAAAAAATGAGTGAAGTGTGTTTATATTTTGTTGGTTGGTTGTTGGTAGCGAAAAAAGGAATCGTTTTAAACGAGATGATGTATTAGAATTAAAGGGGAAAGAGGGATTTGTAACGTACAACGTTATAATGGGAATTGCGGAAAAAGTGTACGGTTATTTTGGCTGTGTGATGTATACACATGAAAATTATTGTAACCATTATTATGCGAATCCGTCTCTAGAGAGTATCATGAGTATCATGATAATATTTACAGCAGGAGTAGGTAAAAGGCCTGAAGGATATTGTACTATTTAGCTGTTGTATTAGTTGGGGAGAGATTTGTTGCTCAATTGAAACTGAATTAAGATTGAGATGCTGACGGTGCTGCATTACAAAAATAAGATATACGAATATAGAAAAATGGCAAGAAAAATGGAAGGAGAGAGTAAATTATTTGTTCAGTGACATTCACGCTCACAAACGCAACTAAACAACCGTTACCGTTAGGTTTTTTATACGTGTAAAAAAAGAATTTCTTATAAAATATATATTTGTCATGTCATACGGTTGTGCATGCTGATAGGTGAAGGAATGTTTAAATGAATGAATGTTACGTGGTTTTTCTCTCTCCGCTGTCGTTGTCGTCAGGTTTTTGATTGTTTTGGTCGTGCTCCATTCATTATTTTTGCACTATATGTACGTAAATATCCTTCATTTTTGTCTCGTGTGCGTGTCTGTTTATGTGTTTGTCTCTGTTTCATGAGTGAGTGAGTCATGAGAGTGTTCATTTCATTACAATTATATTTTGCAATGCAAGCAAATTTACCATGTTTCTTTTACAAACTCCGTCTTCCTCTTTGTCGTTTCTGTCAATGCAGTAAGTATGCAAAAATGCATTTTATTCACCTTAAATAGGCTTGCTTCCTTGAAACTCTAAACTCTCGCAATTCTGACAAAAAGTAGAAATTGACAGAGAGAGGGAATGAATGACGCTGATTACGATGACGAGGATGACTTTGGCTGTGGATGTTTCTTAAAGTGCAGAAAAAAGCTCATACAAAGACACATGAGGTGTACGCCTATTTACTAAACACCCCTTTGCACAAAATAGCAACCAAAACCTGTGATTTTTCTGTGATTATTGTGATTTTAAATGATTATCACTGTTTATGTTTATTTATACTCTAATGTATTTGTATATTCTGCATACAAGCATAATAATAGGTTATGTGATTTTAGAAAAGCTTCCCATACTATCATTTTCATATCGTCATGCTTAAATTTGGGCAAAATTTGTCGAGGTTCCTTTCCATCTGTATTATCTTAAGTTTTAAAAATACAGCTTTAGTTAAATTATGAGCTGAATTAAGTATAGAACAGAAAATAAAAATGAAAACGGTTTTCCCCTTCGTCTCAAAAATATATAACTTATCGTTTTCTTCCGTTGCATTAGGTACGCAATAATATCTATATCTAATCTATCTATATGATGGCTTGTGTTTGATGATAAAAATGGCAATGAGACAAACAGGGAGAAGCGTACAAGAAAATAAGTGTTTTCGACAATAATAAAAAATAATAGTATAAAAGAAAAAAAAAGGAAGAACCTTAATAACGGCTTAAAGTTTTTATAACAAAAAAGGTTACAACTTGCGAATAAAAAATGTACACATAGTGCACAGGAACATTGAACAAAACAATCAACTTCTCACTACCCAACAACAACAACAAAACAGCACCAACAATAACAGTAATAATATACTGTAAACAATGGAAACAAAACCATGTTTTAAAAAAGTTTCTTCTTTGAGCAGGGGTGTGGTATTTGGTCGGTGGTCTAGAGCCTGTGCAATTTCAAATGGCAATGGCATAATCATCATCAACGTTTTTTTTCTGCTTGGTTATTTTAATGAAGAAAACGTCTACCACACTTTCTTAAAAAATATATATCGACAAAATTTTTTCGTAAAGAAACAGAAAATTTAAGCCTGTCTACCTGTTACTGCTGCTGGTACATATATATTTGCAAAGTTGGCTGTGTGCAATTTTTTTCACAAGATTAGATCCCAATTAGCCGGTTCTTAGCCTTATAACAGTTTTTATTTGCGCCCCAACTTTTTTGGGACACCAACCAAAAGCAATTCAAAATGGAAAGGATTTTTCTGTAGAAAAAAAAACACAAAAAATTACAGTCGAGTTTGATTGTGTGAGTGAGGGAGAGTGTATGTAAACGAGCCGAGCAAAGGGCTTTAGATAATGTATTATGTTAGCAGTGGTGGGTGAGCATATGAGTCATCATCATCCTCACTGTCAGTTATCATTATCATAATTGTATCGTTTGATATTAACTGGGCATTATTTTCTTATATTGCGACGTGCGTTTTATCTTTATCCGTGTATTCAAGAACACTCACAAATTCGACACTCAACATGGTCGTAAAAGTGAAAAAGAAGAAAAGTGTGTATGAATTAGCCTCATATAAAAAAATAAATGCAAATTGGTTCTTTTTGTGTGTTGTTGGATGATAAATCTATAAAGGGATTTTCAAAACCAGTGTTTTTTTGTGCGTAGTTACTTTGTGCTTAAAAAACGTTTCTCTAGTTTTAAAGCCTTTTGTAAACCCATTCAACAGTGGATACGCGTGTACTTAATGGATTCCCTGTTCACCTTGATTTCCTTCAAACGACCGTTCTTTTTAGTCGCCACCAGTTTTCATATTCATCATAATATGTAGTCAAGTAAAGAATGCAGCAAATCCATTCTTGTATCGCGTTATTTTTCCCGTCAACACAATTTCAATGATTTTATTGTGTGTTGTGTGGAGTCATCAGTGGTGTGTGGTTGGTGGTGGTGGTGTGTGTGTGTGTGTTTTAATGCACGGACCTTTCTGATAACGGCTCAAGTCAAGTATTACCAATGAACGAAACTAAAAATCTAAGAGGATGAGGATGACAAAGATGGGGATGATGATAATAAAAATGGTTAACATTTTAAATTTATTTTACCACTACTACTATACTACTACCATCAGCAGTAGGAGCATTGACGTTTTAATAATAAAAACATGCTTTACATTTGCACACACGCATAGGCAATCACTTTTTTGTACAGTTGTAAAGTGCATACATACGTTCATTTTTTATAACAAAGATAATTTTTTGTCAGCGACTTTGTATGTTATTGTAGTTGTATACTCATCAATCGTTAGTGTGCATAGTTTTGTTAGTACTATTTGAATTTATTATAATAATACTGTTTTACAAGAAAGGATTTGCGTGGGGGTGGTAATAACAGCCCAGCAAAAGAATATAAAAGAATAGATGTTCTCTCTCTCTCTCTCTCTGCCTCACCATGTCATGTCCTATCTGTTTGTGATATTTACAGCGCGCATGGTTTAAAGGAACGAAAAATAGCAATTCATTTTTTTCGCCACTACCACTGCCGCTTTTAAAGTTTTTTTTACAGGGTAAATCGTATCTCTTTCTCTTTCTGTGTAACACAACGTGATAAATCCAAACTTCATAATGATTGCTAATATTGCTTTATATGTAAGTGTATTTAAGTGGAAACTGTTGTATGACACCATGAAACTAATGGTGATGATATGGTAAATGGGTATTAGTGGTGGTGGTAGTGGTAGTATCAAGGATAAAATTAGGTCGCGGCTAACCGCACGTTGTTGGTGTTGGTACATGTAGTATGCATGTTTTTATACGATGATGAGGAATCTGTACTTTCGGTTCGGGTCAAAATTAATTTTGGCGAGAGGGGAATGTTGAGCATTAAGATCAGCTTGAATGCCCAATCAACAAGCAAACAGAATATAAAACAGTTTCAGATAAGTAGTATGAGATCCTATTTTCTCGTTTGTTTCGCAGTAAAACCGCGAGAATCAAAAGTAATACAGTATTAGTCAGCAACAGCGGTGGTGATGGTAGTAAGAGGGGCAGAGAGGTAGCCACAGCATCAGCAGCAGGCAGCGCTGCTGCGCGGTTGATTGAGAAATGGCATGTCACCTAATCTACTTAATCAACTTTGTATTTTTAGCAAGAAAAAAAAACTGCAAAGAATGCCGTTTTGGTTACCAGCTGCGCAGTCTACATCGAATATCGACCGATTTACGAGCATATCGGCTATTTTTCTCAAATCAGAGATTTAACAATATGGCTGCCTTGTGTTCATTCGCAGATGGACAGGATATTGCCGACTAATCTCAAGAAACGATAAAAAAACATTATTTTCAAAAAAACAGTTTCAAAGTCCACAACTGCCTAAATGGTTAAAATGTTAATGCAATTGTATCAGTTTATTAAATCACTTTTCTTCTCCTGTTCCACTCCTCCTGTGCATGAGCAGTACTATTTTGTGCTAAAAGAATTCATCTCTCTCTCTCTCTCTGAGATTTTCAATTGATTCATTCTTCTATTTTTTACCAGATGAGCGATAAAAATTCATTTTCGTATGTACACTATCATTGATTTTTATAGCTCTTGTGCTGCTCTTCTTTAGTTCATGAATAAATTTATTGGTTGTATACACAGACTTTCAGACACAACATTATTATTGATGGCCTCGTGAGAATTTACGCGATTTGAACTTATAGATTGTTATGCTGCCTGCACGATGACGACGTCTGACCGCCTTTGCAACAGGATAATATTAGGTTGCTTTTAGTATTATTATTATCATCACCAATCGTCAGGATGATCATCATCAGATCAGTTATATTTTATTACGGCTTTGCTCCCTTCTATTATAATCTGACAATTCATTCTTCTGACTCACTGAATAGTTGTCGTTGTCGTCGTTTTCGCCGCTGATCATGTAGATGATGATGATGATGTAGATTTGCGTAATGTGAAATTGATGCGGTCTTTTTACGTACATCGTGTAACAACTTTTTATCTAAATCTCATAATACCTCTTTAACTAATAGGCCGCCTCCTCACCAACTAGTGTATTCTCTGGTCTAAGTAATGTGTAACATGTAGTACAGCTTGTACCGCATAACACAAAAATCTTTGATTGTTGGGAATTTGGAAAACATAAAAAAGGCTTCAGTTGGTGAACAATGATGCGTTATTATTATTACATTTTATAATGTGTGCCAATTTTCAGGTTAATTGGGGAAAAGCTGTAAAAGAAGAGGGAATCCTAAGTATTATGACATGGAGCTTTATTATCATGATTTTACATTTTTTATAATAGGTATCTCCCTATTATACTTACACACTTGGTTGCAAGATGTGTTGCAATTGCAGCATAACGCTATTATTAGAGAGAATGTTTCATAAGTGTGTAGGTACTTTATACCTACCTGTGGATCCCTTCATATCACCAGCGACCAGTGCAGCGTTTGTGCATACTGCATATCGATTTTTATTAAAAGATCGATTCTAGTTCATATCGTCATAAAAAAAATAATGTATCTTTGTAGGCATTCATTTGACGGAGGTGTTATACGTATAGAATGTTGTATACACGCAGTTTAAAACTATGTTAATTATTAATATCATTCCTCCACTAATACACATTTTTTCAGGTGTGTCCGATCAACGCTACTGATATACTTAACTTTTCTACTACAATACTAGCAAACATCATGTTTAAAGTTTACTGTTGTTGTATAGTATGGTATATGTGCGAACCGTTATAATTGGTGTTTAATTGTGGCATTGGCATTTAAAAATCCTCCACAAAAAATTGAGCTCACAGTGGGTTAACATGGTGCAAAAATCTGTTTTGATTCCATTTTGCAATTATTGTACAGAGATAGAAAATGACACGATAATGACGACAACGATGATGATCGTCAGAATAATAGGTAATTATGATTGGTGAGCGGCTTTTAGTATCCCTACCGAACCAAAGCGCCTTAAATTTTGCGATGGCATTCACAATGGAGCGAGTTCTTTGCCACGTTATAGTATTGTTGGTTTATGTTATGTGAAATAAACTAAATATCAATTAAAAGGACAGAATTATATGGAGGCCTGTAGCAATTTCATGAATGCTTTTTTAATACCTATACCACTCGTACAAATGTGTTGGTAGTAGTAAACAATAGCACCCCAGTAGCACAAAAATGAGCTTTTGCTGTGATTACTTATGCCTAAAGCAACCATCTTACATTCTCCTCCAACCGGACTGATGCTATAAATAATTATTATAACAATAATAAGACGCTATAAATAGAAGGAAAATGCACTTGTTTTTTTCTTAACATTGAACTTGGTAAAGAATAGCGCATTGTTGAGGAGGATGACTGGTGAGAAGAGAGAGATGAATGGACTTATAGTAGGTTAACCGAATAAAACAAGGCGATTATGATTGCAAGTGCATTATTGCCTATCGGCAAAGAATGCTGAAGATATATATACCCTTGTAAATCCGTACTTATCATTATCGTTTTCTTCTGCAGGATGATATGATATTATAGTACAATTACAATCGCGTAGTCGAATGTATCGTCTTTTTATTATCAGAGTGCAATCATTCTTCGTTATCTCTCATCTTCCCCGAGTGCGGTAGGTAGCTACATTGTTGCTGTTGCTACAACTACAACTGTATGTGCCTTTCTTACATTGTTGCTGCGCGCTTCGTCTTCCTTTTCCCCCAAAAAAGGCACCCTCTCTCTGCTCAGGTATTTTTCTCGTAAGGAAACCAACAGCTCAGCTAAAGGATCATCTTCATACATTTTTTTTAATTTCACGGATATTTATAAATTCACACAAGCTTTATTCTGAATTATTAGCTTTATCAACAATGCGTACATTGTACATTGTTACTTTCATGTAGGTACGTTGTTACGCTTTTACATGTGAAGATGAATGCCTTTGTAGTAATACCTGACTTGACTTTGATCCGATTGTTGGAAGGAGGATGATGATACCTCCTGAAAATCGTATTTTCTTCGCTTTGGCTTAACCTGCTTTACTTCCCATTGTTTGCGGCAAAAGTCGTGGATTCCTACAGGCTTTTCTGTTAAGAAACTTGCTTGTCAACCGGCGCGAAAGTATATACACCAAAAATTTTTATTAAAAAATCAAATTTGCAAAAAGAAAGAAAAGTATACGTACAAAAATAAGTTACTCATGATGATGAAGTGAGCACAGATAAACCGCCTTGTAATGGGTAATGATAACAACAACACAAATATTTGTATGCTCGTAGGTTTCGCTGGTCTCACCCGTGGAGATGTAGTATGTAGGTACGAACTCGTATTTTATAACAATTATATTTAAATGTGCCTTTCTGGTAATAATCGTTATCGTTAGATTGTCAAGTAGGTGGTAGGTAATTCCAACCTATATTTTTCGCCATTTTTAAATATTTCAATTTTATTAATTGCCATAATTGCACGTGTGCTGTGACTGCTGTGTGCAAGCACATTCGTGTCGTACCTATATACATACACTGTAGTCCTTATTACTACTGTTATCATTCGCAGAACTGAAAACGAAACATGCATGAATTTTTTTTCTCACAAAAGAATCTTATGAATGAATGGCCGGTGGTAGGATTTCTTCATTATTAATTTAATGCTGCCGCTGTTGTGCGCTTTCGACTAAACTAGGAAAACGGATGAGAAGGGTTACACAATAAGCTGTTTTCATATAAAAATTATTTATTAACATGCCTAAAGAAAAATGGGAAAAATAACAGTAACTTGTATTTTGCTGTTGTGATGTTTGGCTTTCCTTTACCTAAAATCGAACACGCGCACACATGCCTATTAATTGTATCACCGTCCGTATCTCTCGTGATTCTTTGACGCAGAGCTGCTGACAGATATGTAGTAGACAGGGTATATAGCGCAAAAAATAAAGGGCTCGCCGTAATTACGATGGGTGCATAAATATATCCCGTCCGCCTGATTTGCATTTTTTCTTCAAGAGGACGAAAAAAAAGTTTTGTTTGGTTTGTTTGTTTGTTTTACTATTTTCTGCAACTCTGGTGGATTAGATAATGACAGGCGGCGAATAAGCTGAAATACAGAAAAAAATCTCAGCTGTAACCATTGTTGTCTTAGAGGGGAATATTTTTTCGCTTGAAGCGTAAGGTGTAACGCTGCGCGGCGGCAGTGACTCTGCTGATGATATCATCATCATCATCATCATCGCTATCGTGCTTGCTTACCAGAATACACTGCGCAGACTGTCGTCGTGCGCTAAATAATAAACCGGAAATGACTTTGTATTACATTGTGAGTACGCTTAAAAAGGGGTGGTGTGCTAGATAAAAATATATTTAATTGAGTTTGTTGATTTTTTTCCACCATCGCTGCTCAACAATGCCTGCATTTATTTTTTTACCATTATTACCGCTTATATCAGAAACGTTGCTGCTGTATACGCTGTTAGTGAGTGTACCTACCTAACCTATCTATGTAGATGGCTGGTCTATTTTATTCTTGTTCGAGTTGACGAGTGTCAAGTCACTCGTCTGTATCGAGGAGACTCGCAAACAGTAGAAGAGTTCGAGATCGAGTTGACAAGCCAACTTCTATTATTTTTTCAAAAGGAGAATATTTGGGATTTTTTGGACGTAAAGAAATAGCTTCAATTAGGTAGTTTTTTTTTCGTCGTCGTGTTTCTTTTTCTCTTTGACACAGGTCGTTGCATTTTTGTGGGGATTTTGTGATGCGAAAACGTAATTTTTTTTTCTGTATTCGTGTCACAGTCAGTCATGCTGTCCTGCCAAAAAAAGATGGAAATAATGTGTAACAGGAATGCAGGTGTGTAACATCGAGTGCGAGGATAAATGAGCTTAACTAACTTAATAATGTTTTATGTTCCTTCATATCGTAGGCTATTTATTTTGCACACAAGGTTTGCCTTATTTTATGCATAATGAGATTACCCCTCTTGTCGTTTTGTCTTACCTGCACTTGCCTGACTGTTGGTCACTTAAATCCAACAGGGATTCAAATGGCCCCAAGTAATTTGATGACTTTTGGCTAAAACACTTTTTAGGGATGGGTTCTCCCTATATTAGGGATTCAAGCACTTTGTGATGTTCTAAAAAAACTGGTATAAAAAGAAGAAAACGTTTTAATGAGCTTCGACGACACTGCCAGCCGCGCAGCCAGGCTAGTTTTTTTTACAACGGCATTCAAGCACTTTGTGATGTTCTAAAAAAACTGGTATAAAAAGAAGAAAACGTTTTAATGAGCTTCGACGACACTGCCAGCCGCGCAGCCAGGCTAGTTTTTTTTTACAACGACAACAGCTATAAAGCGGTCAAAAGGAAAATATAAAATTCGGTATAGCGTATAGCATAAGTAGTGAGCATATTATATGCAATGATAAAGGATTAAAAATTTGCACAAAGCAGAAAAAAATTTGCCCGACGAGCAGAATAGCATGCACCACCACGGACAAACAGGAGAAGAGGTCCTTGGACTTTTTTTAAAACTCGTTTTCAGGCTGCTTGCTCCATTTTCAGCAAGCAAACATAATAACTTCAGCTAGCTGTATCACCATTTTGTCTGATTAACGTCACTCTTTATTGTAAATTATTTTTGCCTGAATGTCTGTAGAGCCACTAGCACAGGATTCCGTGTCGTCGTAACATGGCTCATTATCATTTAAAATGTATTCATATACCTAAACCTATTTCAATTTCGCATCATCCCTTTTATTGTTATTAATATTGCTGTTGGGAATTAGGATGACTCCTCATTTACCATTTGCATCATTATACTATTATACGCGTCCACAAGAGCGGTCAAGTAGCACTGGTAATTTAATGGACAGATTACCAAGACTGTATATGTACGTGTGTGTCTGTCTATACGCCTAAAATTATGCATTAGGCAAATGTCCATCATCATACCCCCGCAATAACTGCAGCACTGCTGGTATTATTATTTGATGGGATGATGGAAAGGAAAGCAAATTACGTTTTATTTATCATCGTCATCCTAGTATGTATCTCTGTGGAATAATCTAGGTAATAATAACATTGCAGTTGGGTGTGTCCTTCTAAACTCTAATTTGCGTTGTGCACATTGCAGAGATTCTTACATCACACCACACAACACACTCAATATCTATACATCTACAATATAATATCCGCAGTGGGGATGACTACGATGGAGATTGATGGCACTCTGGCGATAACACGATAATCATGTTTATGGCGGTGATGATGATGATGATAGAAATCAAACTAAACTGTTTTCCTACAGTAATAACCAGCAAACAGTAATGATTTTATTTTATTGTTGTGGTTGTTGTACTTTTTTTTACTACACAACAACAGAGTAGGTTGAATGAACGTAGGAGAGGAAAGGGAGAAAAAGGATAGTTGGACCGACTACACGTAACTTATTAAAAATGCCGGCTTTTATATACCAAGCAAGCATATTTATTGGAGGAGGGATGGAATATAATTTCAGGGGGGTAATAGTAGTAAATGCCCTTTTGTCTTTTCTACACAAATTTGTTTAAAATTAGGAGAATAGAAGATTTTTGTAAAAAAAATTATGCTGCTGATCATCCCAAACTGAGTAAGCTAATGTGTAGCTGCTGGCTGTTGTGGTTGTGTTACCACTCGTCATCCTCAATTATTAAAAAATATTATAATACAAAAATTGTCAGTGACAAGAAAGGGAGAGGGATGATGATGCCTCGGTCCTGTGACAAGTAATACACAACCAGAGAATATGTACGCTATGTTGAGTATTGTTTTAGCCGGTAGTACTAACAGTGCCTGCAGCTGTGGTGCTGTAGTGGGTGGAAACAATTTTCTCAANAGTACTAACAGTGCCTGCAGCTGTGGTGCTGTAGTGGGTGGAAACAATTTTCTCAATGTGGTGTGTAGTAACTTTCACATAAAACAAGATATTGCATAAGTTCCGGTAGGCATGATGGGGATGACCATCAGCCTCCACACATTTAGTTTGGTAGTTAGTTACCATAAAATTGAAGGCTTTTTAAATTTAACACAATTTTTTGTTAACCTTGAATTTTCATTTCACTTGATATCACTTGTTAATCAGGTAAAATAGCCTTTATGTCAGTTCACGTGAGTCTGTGGTAACAGTACACAATGAACACTTGACTGCCCGTGTGTGTTCACTTTTATGGTCGTGCTGACATGATTTGACATGACTTTTCTGCTCACACTTTTCTCTCTTGTTTTTTTGTTAACCATGGGTAATCGGAAGTTGCTAGTCAAAAGTTAATTTGGGCCGACGATGATGGTGGCGGGCGATGATGCCGTCAGCACAATTGGGAATTGCTGTAAATTTATTACTTTTTTTCTGAGAGAAACATCCTCTGAAAAAATGAGACATCACTTTTGAGAGAGTAAATGAAAAAGGATTATGTGAGAGCGATGTGTAAAGCAGATTAAAGCTTTAAAAAGTTTGGGGCATTTACATATATTTACACCAAAAGAGTAGCAGTAGAGCCAAGCGAACGGGAAGACCTTGCCTTGAATTTAGAAAATCCCATTTTCATCATCATCATCGGCATTCCGCAGAACTCATTATTATTAATGAGTGTGGTGGTCCACTAAACCACAAAAAAATCTTTTTAATATTACCAAATGAAAACAAACATACAACAGGATGATGATGATGATGATGACCAACATAATATATACCGAGAGAAATTTACCTAAATATCTCATCATGCATTTTTTTATCATTCAACAAATCAAACAAAATCAAGTGCAAAGTGCATTCTCACGTTGTAACCAAAGTCGCCAAAAAAGGAATGTGCCCAGGCAAACTGATGGAAAATGTCAAGTCCTATAAAAAAAATATCCCAGCAACTTTATCTCTTTGTTGGAATTTTTTCAACTACATTATTACG
>JAHZNB010002647.1:0-14205 GCA_027744295.1 Callyntrura guangdongensis | reverse complement strand
ACTGCCCTTTGTTGGTGGACTATTTTGTGCAATCATGATTACGTATTTTCTTTCTGTAGAAAACTAAGCACACATGAAAAAGATGAGAGTACATTAGTTTCAAGCTTCAATATGATAGTATCAATTTTACTTTTACTCGTAAAAGGACTGGGCGGATTTATTTGACAGAATACAAGAATCAGTAATAAAATGTAACGTAATTCCCTTGTGTACCCTTTTCTATTACGTTAGTATCTATCATGAAACAAAAAATCGGAGAACAGTGTACTATCAACTATCGGGTTGAATCCGACAAGGATTACTTTTGATGTGGTTCTGTGTAAATAATATTGTATACCTAGTACATGTGTACATCTGGACGTTCCAGAAATAGTACAATTCCAAAATGTCCAACCTATCAACAAGGGGAGAAGCCCATCAAAATGAAAAGGCAAATGGAAGAGTTTGTTACTTCCCGAACCACAACATAATATTAATCACCCCTTTCAACTTTATCATAAAAACGTCCCTTACTCATATCACCACGTGAAGATTTTTTTACATTCCTGACATCAAAAGTTCATGTCCGTCGTTCAGGTTTCGGAATGGATCTGTCGTCTGTTATACAGGAATAATATAAATACCTCGTACATTTACTACAGTAGTACAGCACAGTTGGGACGGTAGTTATACCGCAACTCCTACTTTAGGTAAAATAATAATAAACGAATTTTGCCAGCAAAATGAGGAAAGGGCCAAAACTTATTCATATCTGGAGCATTACTTACATGCTCAGGCGTTATTACAACCGTAATGAAAAGCAGAATGGCATATGTTTATATCCACTATTAAAGTTTGCGGCTCGGCTGTATATATCCCAACGTTGTATTAAAGATAGTGACAGGACAAACACAAAGAAGATGTTGGGCATGGCTGCGGTACGTTAAGTTCGTTTCCTATGGTGGCCACATCAGTAGAGTCTTTAAATTCAGTGACGACGCGGTAGCGGCAGGGTTGTGTTATCCTTATTACTTATTTTCACATTACCCGAGTTGTTGCTAGTATCATCATTATGGTTTCTTTTACTCATCCATTTCTTTCCGTTCATGTAACATACTTTCTATTTTCTTGAAAACAATGCAAGTTTTCGTGTAAATAACTTGATGATAATAGTACTATAACTAGCTGCGGTATCACAACGAATTCTTTTAATATCCTGTGTTCTATTTTTAGGAAATCTAAGATATAATAATTTTCTCTGCGAAAGCAAATTTTTTTTAAACTTGCAAAAAACAGGGAAGATAAACGATGATTAATGATATGGCATGTGAATGTGTACATTGCACAATGCTGTAAAATTTATTCTTGTGAGATGGGTTGAGCTATTCATCTTACAAGTTGCAGTTTTATAGTTTGTCGTGTCAAGTCGGACTGTAATAGCTGGTCACTTTTTAAATTTTGTAGATATTCACCCCGGAAATAAATTTTTCCTGCATTTCTATCCTTTATTATAGAGTTTTTTTTATAAAACATAGTTTACCTATGACAACATACTGCGTGACTACAGTCTAATTTTATACTTATTTGAATGTAAAATAATCGCTGTTTAAGCTAACATAGAAATTCATACTGGTGAATTCATTGCCGAGGTACTTGCTTTAGACTCTTCTCACAATTCAGGTATTACATTATGTATGTTTCATATGTTCATAATGTTGGTATATTTCACACATTAACAATGAGCATCTAGTTGTACTGTTCTCCGCACCTGTTTTTGCTTCCATTTGCAGTAGAGAAATATAATATACATCTTTGATCTTGTTACACAAAAAACTTCCTGCTTCTTTCCAGGTACATTGAACATATCACATTTAATGCTCCATTAGTTATTCGAAGGAAAACATGGTTTCGCAACAAAAAAATGTTGAGTATACGTTTACATATGTGTACTTTTACTTTATAAACGTTAATATAGACAGTTCGACATGTTTAGAAAGCTTAAATTTAAAGCAGTTGTGAAAACACTGTATTTAGTTACACCTTTAGAGGAAACGGTATAGTTTTTCACTGTGCCTGTCAGGATGAATTAATGGTTCTTGTTAGTCATTCGTTCCAAAGGATTATTTTCTGGTAAGTAGTTCCAAGAAGCTTACTTATGACTATGTAAGCGCATTTCACAGAGCATTTGCACTAAAGAATAGACATCGAGTAAGAGGAGGAAATCGATATTAAGTAGACTTTACATTTGGAGCTCTTTGTGCGCTCGTTTGTCAGTACACCTGCAAAATACATTTAAATCTTGTAAAGTAATAAAAGTAAAAAGAGTGAAGAACAAACAACTTATGAGAGAGTTCCTAACAATTCTGTGAATATAACATTTAAGTACATGACTGAATGAATATTTGTTTAAACGGCAACAACATATGGTGAATAAATGATGCTGCTTTGATTTAAAAACTGAACAGCTTCTCAATAACTTGAATGAAACGAGTACTTATAAACCATACAAATGATGTCGAAAAGGATCATTTAGTACTTTGTAGTAGTAAATGAATTTGTATGGTAGTAAACAATATTTGACCTATGGTGAACTCTGGAGGTCACAGGGGTCATTCATTTCGAATAAATTTGGTATGCTAGTTTAGGTGCATAAGAAGTATATGTATACCCAGTTTGAGCTCATTTGGACGTGTTTGAACTGTGACCCCCCGTTGACCCCCAGGGGGTTGACCCCATGTGCCCATCTTCGAATTTGACCGAGCTTTTGTCCATACCAATCTATGGTAAAAACAGAATTTGAAAATTCATTTCCCTTCAAAAGTTATCGAGCGGACAAGATAAAGGGGACGGGCGGCGGACGGACGGAAGGACTAGACACGACGACCAGTTTTATAAAAATCTAAATGATCCTTAATAAATACGTAATAAGTAATAAAGATGTGAATATTAATTATTGCAAAAAAACGTATTCAGACATCCCGTTCCAAATCAGGACGTAATATTATTATTAATTTAAGCATCAAGCATCTTCATCAACTTACATTATTGTTACAATGGCTTGTTTCTCAAAAGTAAATTTGGCTAAAGCATGAGACTACCAAAACACGTAAAAGTACAACAATATGATACTCTGGCAGACCCTGACTGTCGTTCAATTTTTTTTTGGTTTTTTGTAACTTCAAGTGGAGAGTGGAGATATAGAAAATTCTTGTATGTAGCTGCGTCACGATTAGAATTTGGATGACCTTATTGATCAGCTATTTGGCAAGTGTGCCAAGAGCCACACACTGACTCCCTCAATCTTCGGGTACATCCATGCCTACTACACAAGTCCATGAACTGCTGATCACAAGTTGACGATTTTGTTGGATGCCGAAAAAGAAAGATTCCGAGATGATAGTAATTTTGATATTGCAAAACGCTTGGTCTCTTTCCACTCATGTTCAACAAGACTACTTTCACGCCCGAGCAGAATAATTTTTTTACAAGAATATTCGGCTCCTTCGAAGAATGTATAATAAAGGAAGTTTTTTTTTGGTAATATATTGCCTACATGCATGTAACATATTGCTGTTGCTTCATTGGTTTGGATAATAGCAACGGAATGTTGGCGAATGCTACATCATTCCAGAGAAATGTAAGCCCAACAACACCATTACTAAATTGGATAGCTCTCGAGAAACAAAGCTGTACGTTAGGCCCCGTGTAGAATCAAATCTGGAGGATGAAGGTCTGTGTGTATATTATATGGTATAGGTGTAATGTAATGTGTGTGATGGAATGGTTGCGTCGGTTGGCTGTACATTTTGTGCCGACAGGGTTTTCCTCCACGGTTTGCACTGGAAAGAAGTGATACACGGAATGAGTGAAAAATCCACGTACATCACATTATATTTTGGTAGAAGAACTTGTCGTAGAGCATCAGGAGTAGTTTCAAGTGCTACTTTTCATGCAAACACTACCTTATTATATTCTCGTGATGATTCGCTTGCATACACATTTCTCCAATTGACGATGTTTCTACAATTATATCATCGGCTACATTCTCTACTTTAGTCGTTTCTGCCACTGCAACTCTACCAATTTCATAACGACACATACACGAAGCACCAGCAAGCGTCATCATCAAGCAGCGTATTTATTACAAGGAAACGACTACTTCTCCCCTAATATACCATTTTCTCTCTGGAGATCCATCCATTACCACGTGAAATACATATGGCCCAATTATAAAACCGTTTTTCTCTACATTGCATCGCCCATTATACAATACACACTCAGAGGCTTGAATGGCATAGTATATGGCGTAAAATTGTTCAATGGAATGGGAAACAGTTTTGAGCCTTTCCTCGTCCTTTTTACTCCAATTTTCGTCGCTGTGCTCTCCCTCTTTGCGCACAAAAGCACTATTTTCACTTCTGCTCTTCCTGCTCTCAACAGGGTTCTAGTGTTCCCGGCTGTAATATAATTTAATGGCACCGTCAATTTATTGCAAGAGTAGGAAAAACGAGCAAAATCAAAGGAGGAAATGTGGGAAAACAAAAAGGACCCCATTGAATGTGGAAAATAAATGTATTTGGATGATGGTGGTGAAAACTATGACTAGTGGAATGTACACACATTGCTAACTTTCCCCCCAAGAAATAAGTAGACCTGTAGAAGTCGTTTTCTTTGTGGGTGCTCATGTTTTTAAAGAAATCTAATGAGAGGAAAAAAGAAAAGTAGGCTAGCTGAAAACAGTTGCAAAGAAAAATACTTTCTCGTTTTTCATGATGTGCTTTTCAGTGCCGTTAATTATTATAAAAATGTATTAAAACTTCATATAAACAGGTAATTCCTTCAAGATTTAGGTTCTGTGCTGATTTATATTGTGGGATAAAAATTATAGAGAATTCTCTATTAGCAATTTTAACAGTTTGGTTTGCGACGGAAGTTATGAAATTCTCAACATGTCATTACGACATACACTCTATAAATGTNGACGGAAGTTATGAAATTCTCAACATGTCATTACGACATACACTCTATAAATGTATTTTTAGTTATATAAAGTAAGTAGGCTTACTCTTTTACTTTCAAAAAGAAAGTGAGAATCAATGATTTGAGCTGCCAAGCTTTGATATAAGTATAGACTTGTATATTAAAAATATTTAATCTATCTCAGGTCAGATCAAATTCTGCGCGCGGTGTCCTATAACGAAATACGATATTCAAACAATGAGAAGAGTAAAAGCTTGCATATTCTTTACAATATTCAATGTAACTCGATATCGTTATCCTTTTATTTCTATTATGAACGATCCCAATCACTGGTTTGGTAAATCCGAGGTACAATAAGAAACAAAGATTCGACAACTAAAAGTAAGTCATTATTTTGGTGCCAGATTGGTACTCGATCCGACCCCTACTTCGGGTAGTTTTACTGTTTACCATGTTTCGGATTGGCAACCTGCTTTTCTCCCAATATGCTTCTTATTTTACTAATTTCACAAACATTGCATCTCTTTTTTAAAATGGGAAGTTTTGTAATGCATTCCCGCAAATAGCAACAATACAGTACACTAAAGTTATTGATTGCTATCGCAGTGTTGCTGCTTTGTTTAAAATAACGACTTTCCTATACACGCTACAAACGAAGCGTTACTTTTAATTTCAGTTGTGGAACATTGATTGACACTGATGGTGATGGATGTAGATTGCAAACTGAAACGACAGTAAACATAATCCTGTTATAATTAAGTTTCTCGATGAACACAATACATGATTTAACAGCTTTTAAAAGTTTCATTTTTTTCTTTTGCTACTAATCAGAATCACTATCATATTTATTTCTCTTTTTACTGCTAATCAGAAAAATTGACAGGTCGTCACGTGTCGTCACATATGGCCTAAAACGATAACTAAAGACTATTTATTGCTAGTATGGATGGGACTTGCAGCGCAGCGGGCCTTTTATGATTGTAAGACGAAAATTTTTAAATATAAATAACAGTAAAGCAAACTAACTTCCATTGTTGTACGTCGTACCAACTGTGTGAACCAACAGAATTTTGCCCCCTTTCGCCGCTCAGATTCCGTACGATGAAAATTTTAAATTTGTCTTCGTTAACACTTTTTTTCATCAGGAACTCGCAACAACTTAGATGATAAATAAATGATATGGAAGAAGATAATATAGGTATAATAACATTATACTAGGTAGCCTACATTTCGTGCAACAAAGTCTCCAACAGAACAAAAGGTGGATAGGTGGGTGGTTGTTTGTACATTATTACGCGTACACTAGACATTAAACGTTTACGGATGTATTTTAGCGAGTATAAATAAAAAAAATACCTAGCTCCTGTAGCACAGCCGCATCGCTATTTACTTTTTACTTGACTATTCTCAACAGTAACGAAGGTGGTTGAGTTTTGTACACACGTATATCTGGTACATAATAAGAAGAATCCCTCTGGAGTTGTGTGAATGCGATATGGTCGCCCTAGCCGAAAAAACTACTTACTACTTTTACAATTTCACCCGTAAAGCCACGTCGTGTGGCGATGCCAGTGAGGAAAAAGTTTTTAAAGTTTTTGTACATTATTATCCATGTAGATGCTTTATTATTTTCTTTCTATGTACCTTCACACCCCTTCATCTACTATATATTATGCATGTGGTAGAGGGATTTTTTTATAATGATAACTAGTTGGAAAGCCAACTACAACATTGATAGTATACTTATAAATAATACGGTTAAGGCTAGAACATCAGTGTATGCATTTAGAAATGCCTGCACAGTGTGGCAACTTTGTTACCCTCTGGCTGACACTTTTGGATCCCTCTCAAAAGAGAGAAAAGTGACTGAGAAGCATAACAGTAGCAAAGCCTATAACGAATCTTATAAAAAATGTAAAGAAATCCAAGACAGAATTTTCTTCTAGCCATCCTTTTTGCCATCTTCTTTCCTGATGCTACTACATACACTAACTTGAACAGTTACAAAGAGTGAAGGAGAGACTTAAGCGGAAAGAGAAAGAGAGACGGAGAGGGACTAGCTAAAAGTTGAACCAGGCAGTCGTCGCAGCAGCAGTAGTGGTACAAGTTCCTATTACGTAGTAAAAAAAATGTGTAGACGTAATATAGAGGAAGCGCCGTATATGCATTACAAGTCTGAGGAATATACACAGTCATGGATGAAGGATTGTGCATACAACAAGTTTTCTTTGCTCAGTCACACTGGTTTCGACCATAAAGAGAAGAACTCGGCTGGTTTTTAAATATCTCTTGTAATGTAATGTAACTATAAAAGCCAAAAAAAGAGTCTACGTAAGTTCATATATGTTTTACGTATCAAAAAAGATAGCCGCGGCATAAAAACGGCAACATATTACTTTTCATATACACATAATGTAATAATGTACCTGCTGAAGTTCGCAATGTGCTCGAGTACAGAGTATATCGTTGATAATGTGAGAGCATATATAATGTACGCAATGTAAGTACTAGAGTAATGTATACTATCACGAGAGGAGAGGGAAAGAAGAGAAAGCGAAAGAGAACAAAACTTGTAAAAGAGCGTATTGATCCCTTTTCGTTGTCTCAAGAAAATTAAATTTTCTCCTCCCTTGCGTTTTCCTTTAAATTTTTTCGTCTTCTTTTTCTCTTTCTTCCTACAACTATTCTATAATGCTGGCTTTGTTGAGTACATACGTAATGTGGTACGTGCCAGAGTACTTTATATTGCTTGGTAGATGCAAATGTCTGGCGTATATATGTATAGATGATACGACATTGAATAACGAAAAATGATAAAGAAACTGTTTTGCGTAGCCTTTTTGTGGTTTTGCTTGTCTATAAAATATTACTGTTTTTAATGCATTTTTTACCGCAAATATTTTCAGAGTGTGCCTGTTATGCTTTATTTAGAATGTCCAAAATAGGTATATATGTATGTAATATAGGTATGTAGATATATACATATTTTTAAAGAGTGTTGCAAAATTAACGTTCGTACTTCTTTGGTTTTATAGGTTACCTATCTGAATATGGTATTCTACTGTGACACTGATGTAATAGACAATGTAAACAGGTTCGCTAACCATATCTCATAGTACTCGTATCTCGTAGTACCACAACTCAATTGGTTTGGTTGGATATTCCTTATTGATGATAGCATATACAACGAAAAAAGAAACAATAAAACTGAGTTTAAAATGTTATTGCCATTGAGTTGTCATATTAAGAATCATAGAAAGGAAATATCTAGCAAAACAACTTTAAATTACCTGTAGCACTGTACACTGTGACTGTACTTACTGTATATTGGAAGCAGAAATATCCTAATAGAAATTGATACTCACACTAAAATTTAAATTGATTGATATTGAAATTGACAATTGAAAAAGGACCAGTGACTAGATCACAGATTTTGTGAACATTTCTGGAGAAAAAATCTATTGCAAGATATGTGGTTTTCCCTTCCTCGGACACTATATGATAAAATGGTTTTTAAATTTTGTAACAAACTTTATCATTCTTCCACTTTGTCATTCCTGCTATTGTAGTATGCCAAAAAGAGTTGAAAGGGAGACGAAAGTACACAAAAGTAGTTGAGCCGTACAGGATTCTACATTTTTAACTTTTAAGCTATTCAAAATTAATGTGGGCCAAGTTAAAATTCCAACCAACCACAAACATTGAAGACAGCTTCTTTTTATAGAAAGAGAGAAAATAGACGAATAAGCCTTATTGTAACTTTTTGGCCAGTCGCTTTTAGCAGGTTTCAGTTGCTTTAACCGGTTTAAGCCACTAGCCAGTTCATTGTAAAGAAAACGAGGTGTTGGCCAATAAAGCTTTTTTGAAAGCTAAATTTTACTTACACTACGTAATTTATTGTACAATTTAACCACGAGATAACCATATGCTTAAACAGCTGAGAAAACTTTTTTGACTGCGGTGCATTTTTTTAAATCCTAAAGTCATTTACGTCAACAGTACGCATTGACGCAACGCAGTCACAGTTTTTACATAAAAGTAGTGATTGCACAAATGAGAAAAAGAAAGCGAAGAAAGTTACTCACAGTAATGCTTTAAAAAGTTATATGTTAAATGAAGAAAAAGTCAAGTGAGAAGGAAACTGCTGCAGGGGAAGCAACTAAAACGAGGGGTGAAAGCACGCAGAAACTCAGTGGAAAGAAAAAGATGAAAAAGTTTTTTTGTGTTAAACGCTTCTTCTTTTTCTTCTTCTTTGTAAACGTTAAGTAATGCGTAAGCTTTTGTCCTAACATTTCTGTATGTCTGCTGCAGTAAGTATCGCTGCTGCAATATAAATACACATTTCAAAAGTTTGTGTGTAGTTCCTTCAATACTAGTTCAACTTTTTTCCGACCCAGTGTGACTTGATTTTCTTTATCCTTTCTCTATTAATCTTTTATAATATTTACATAATGGGTATTCAGATACTGCATTCCATGTTGACACTGGGTGAAAGGGAAACCATAAAAGAGCATTGATCACAACGTCGCGCTTTTAAATAAAAATCCTATGCAGTAATTTAGTGTGCTAAACAACCGATTTCTGTTTAAAAACTTTTTTATAAAGGGGAGTTTACGCATTCTTATTGAGTCTCATTAATGTCTCTTAAGGTTGAGAACTAAATTATGGTGTTTTACTTTAAGGACAAATATTTTTATGGAAGGCAAAACAAAATTGCTGAATCAATCACTGCAGTGCACTGCAAGATTCAATTGCTTTTTTGAGTGAGGGCATAATATGCGGTTGAGTTTAACTCCTAAACATTTTTACTTAAGGAAAATGCAAACCAACAAATCAATTATTCTGCATTCAGTGAAATCTTCAAATTACTTTTTTGGTTTTAGGTTTTAGCTTTAGGTTCATTGCTTCTCTGGGGGTTCCAATTTTGAATACCCTCGTAGCAATACATATACATACAATGGATTTTTTAGTAGACTGTTTGGTTGCTTACAAAATGCGTCTACAACGCTTCCTACTTGAAGGACACGTCTTTCCGAAACTGCAACTTTTTAAATGTGACTTTTTGTCCGATTAAAGAAACGCAGGTTCTTTTTTTGTCATCCATCAGTCTAAGTGAATAGGGATTGTCTCTTACTCGTGGTGTTTTCAGCATTTTCTCGGAAAAGTAAAGCTTTTAAAGCATTCGAGGTTGCAGGTTATAGTAAGGTAACGTGTTGGTAGAAGTGAGTGAAAAAGGATCACATATCACGTAAAACAGGATAAAGAAACAAAGTCGGAATGAAGAAGATAAAGAAAAGAAAAAAAGTATCAAACTGACGAGTAAAAAGGAGCAAGGTTGATGCCGCTTTACTTAAATATATTGTTTGCAAACTTTCTGCCTCGCTTTCATCAATATTTCTTTTATTCCAACCTGTGTATAACATACATACCTATACCTAGATATATTTAAGTTACTCACTCCGAATAACATCTATACACAAACTGGGTCCATTTAGTTTTCTTCTCTAGAAATGCTATTATTACAAGTAATGCCATTTCACTGTGTGCCTCAATGTTTACTTAATTCCATGTATGTAGCGTGCACCTCTAGTCAATACACAAGTTATAAGTATATGCATACAATATACGTAGACACAAAAAAATTTACTACCTTCTTACATTTACTATATCGACGTTTCCATTCGGTCTTCTAACACTCAATATTTCATTTCAATTCCTGCGTTTTTTTTTTCAAACAGGAAAAAATCCGGCCCTAGCAAAACAGAGCAAAGTGACTGGAGTGTTTTAAAACTGATCTCCTGGTAAAACCTGAAAGGTAGGCGGGGAGGGATTATATAATAACATATGTAGGTATATCAAACCCGTCTTCTAACATATTGTACAAACCTACATACACTATATTCCTTTGGTCTCTCTGAAGTATTCAATGAGCTTTCGGAAAGCTTTAGGCGAATCTTGTAAGATTTTTGTTGTAAAATGGACCAACCATTTTTACCTTCACAATTTGGTGGAGAAATCAACCTGTACTTTTCGTTTAGCAAAACATCAAACCATTTTCAATTTGAGTTTTTTTACAAATATTTGATAGTGTTTTTGGTAGAGAGTTGCCGGAAGCGCACTAAAAATTGTATATACAGTGTAATACCATACGATATTTCTGATATTTAGTTCATGAAAGTGTATCGTATTTATGTATATTTGTATTTAAAAGAAATATGAATCAAGGATAACTACGTAGACATAAAATATCACCACAGTTTGGCAACTTTCACTTATATTTTGAGGTCGGTCGGACTGATCGATAAAGTAAATATTAAAGAGTCCAATAGTATTTATTCACTTTATAAAGGTTGTAAATTTGTAATAGTTTTGCTAGAATAGAACTGATTGAATAAATTATTGTGATTAGATGCAAATACGCAATTCATTTTTACAAAAATAATAAAAATCGATGCTTCAACATATACAAAACTTTTAAGTACATTTTATCTCTTATATGCAAATAAATTATTGGTCTTTAGTTTTTTGTGCAAATTTTTAGTAGATGTACAAACAAAGATAGTCAAATACAAAGGCTGTTTGTAGTGAAAAAAGTTACCAGTTGTTGTCAAATACCCCAGTGACTCATTTCAATGTTAGGTTCCAACTATTTAAATTATTGTTATAATTTTTCCCAGTTGGGGCGTCTGTGTGTTGTGTGTATGTGTGTGTTATATGGTATAAAGAAATAGATTGCATATAACGCAGGAGTCATGAGTCAAGTATATGCTCAATAAAAGACTTTGGAAAGCATTTTGCCATAAAGGCGATAAAAGTACAGAAATGAATGAGTTTGCGATAAATTTATCTATAAATATTAGCCTACGACACCGCACAAACTTAATAAATGGGAAGATACAATAAAACTGGACAATAAACAGCATTAATGATGTTTGTTTATTGGTAGAAGATTTGTGACATAGCATGTTGATGAGTTGATGTTTATCGTAATTACAATTACGTGCGCTCTATTAGTGCAGGAAGAAGTTAATGTGCTATAAGTAATGAACTGGCTCACAAATGGACATGCATATAACTAAGGTATATAGGTATATACAAGCATATAACTCTGTAAGTAGGAAGGTATAATAATATAATGCATAATATGAGGGTAAAATATAAGAAAACTTGAACCACACTTTTTGTGTTATATCGTATTTACAAGCACCTGTGGGAACCCATGACGGATCGACTTCTCGGGTACTAAAGCAAATGTACTGGAATGACAGCCCATTTATAAGAATGGACAAGCTACAAAAACTTGGAACGAACTGTTGTTTTTTCTAACATCTTAATGTCAGAAGATTTATTCTTGAGGAATTTCATTTTACTTTCCAATGCTCCGTATTTATGCAATGCAACAGAAACAATAGCCGATCAAATGAAATTATGATTTCAGTAATAAGCCACTGCAACAACAATGCCATTCACTATCTCATCGGTGTGAGTGGTGTTTACTACCGTCAAAGCTATACTCGCTGCTTTGTTCAGCATGATATACGTATGTTTTTCATGTGTACCGCATTAGACACTGAAAAGGTAACTCAAACTCAGCAACACCGGGTATATATGTGATATTATACTTAATGTAAAGAGTTTCAAAACATTTATAATAAATTAAAAGGTTTCGATTTATCCTAAAAAGTTTAAATGGTTCCATATTGGTTCTCTGCTATGTGTATAGCGATGCGATGAATTATTAACATGTATTATTCGGCGATAAAATTTTTTATAGAAAACTCTGAAGAACCTAATTAACGAATCATGTGTGCTAATTAGCGTGGCAAAAGCCATTTCTAAAACTTTAATTATTATTATTCTCATTTGAGAAGTAGAAAACAAACTTCAGCAATGAAAAAACTTTAAATGTTCGTTTAAATATTCATGAAACATTTTTGTATTTTTAAAACATTTTTTCAACCATCCTTGTACTTTGGTATTTTTTCTTCGTAGATATACGCCAATAATATTGATATTGATATTTCGTAGTGAAAATTGTGAATCGCGAAGCATTTATTAGCATAAATCAAAAAAATCTAATTTCAAAGCTAGCACATGCCAATTCTTCAATCCTTCCAAAACAACTGTAGCATCGGAACTTTCTTCTTTATTGTCTGTCGGGATCGTAGGTATGGTTTAATATTTTTTTAAGTCGGTATTTAAAAAAGTAACGAAACCTTTCGACTCCGTACAAAACGTCACCAGCTTCCTGTTAAGCAAACATTTGCACATTTACAATTGGTTTTGCGTAAAAGTAAACTAAATTCTACAACAAGAGCTCAATAAACCAGCTTTTCGTATTGTTTTTAAAAAATTATGTTATGTACAGTACAGCTGCAGGGTTTGCAGTTAACATCAAAATTTAGTTTCTATTTTAATCCCTATTAACTGAAGAAATGATATGTGACTTGATTATTGGAAATAAGGGGATAAATTATTGTGAGCAAGCAATTTCTTTTTTTAAACAAGTATAAAAACAGAAGACAGCGTACATACTAGCACCTTATGTACTTATAGGCTATATTTATGTGATAACAAACATTTTTATTTATTACAAAAACTTTCTTTAGTTGTTGGTCTTACTGTATAGGGTTTATATGTTATTTTTTTTTATATATAAAACAAATGTAATAGACGACCACGCGTTATATATAGAATTGACTTTTGCCGTCTGTCTAGCTGGTTAAGCGTTTACCATTTTAAGAATGGAAGCAATCCAGTTATGAGGTATAAATAACTTCAATTATTAAATGGAGAAAATTTATGAGCTCAGTGCTGCTACAAGTCGGACTGGGTGGGTGCATAACGTCCTAAACCCTCTTCTCAGTGAGTAAAGTGTGTACTTATACATTTCGACGTACACTCTTAAGTATTATATTCCCGGGTAAACCTTATAAATTATAGCCAGTAGTATCACCAACATAACATTATATTATGTATGTAGTTATGAATATTGCCACATTCCATAGTGTTTACACGACAAGTCTATAGCTTTTATAGTACTAACTAGCACGACTTTCCTGCCCGCTGTGCATTGTTCAAAACGGTCCCGATTCCTGATGGAAAATTGTGCAAAAGAAGGGAAAAAATGGTTAGTTCACTACAGCAAGATTTTTTTCTAAATAGCTACGACTTAATCTACTTAAAATTGTAGATGGTGGTTATATCGCATCGTGTCCTTACCATTGTGAGTACCACCAGTATAGT
>JAHZNB010002646.1:0-12952 GCA_027744295.1 Callyntrura guangdongensis | reverse complement strand
TTGTGTGTAGTTTGTCATCCATTGTGGGTGCTACTGCTGCCGTCTGCTATTTTCGTAATTGAATGTTTTCTCTAGTCACTTCTTTTCAAAAATAAAACTGCCGCTGCATTATACAATAACTTATTTGTTGATTTCTTCAGAAAACTGGAGCAGAAACGCGGTAACACTGCATGCGTTTTCAGGAGGGACCTTAACGGCACTCTTTGGTCGCTCTGGATCCTCTTTCATGACCGTTCTGATTACTTTAGAGAGGTTCTTACTTGTGGCTTATCCAATTAAACTTGGTTCCTGGTTTACAGTGAAGAAAACCCGATTTTTAGTTTTTGGCGTAATGATATGGGCGTTCTTAATGGGATTTCCACGCTATTCAAGCGTTTACATTGGTCAGAATGACATTGGAAAGGACATTACAAGTACAGCAGGTCTGGACCATATCATTCTTTCTACTAGATTGGATAAATTTTGGTACGTCGACATGATGGGATTTTTTGATCAGATTGATTTCTGGGCACCGTTACCGTTGCTATTACTGTTTAATGGATTGGTGTATTTTCACGTAAGGATTGATTATACTTTAAAAACGAATTTAATTAGATGGCATCTCTACATATAATGATCTTTTATTACATCTCACTGTCTACTTCTTTAATTCCATAACGTACGCAGGTAGGCAAATTTGAAAAACGCCGAAAGGATCTAACTAAAACGCATCGCAAGGATATTCGGGCCGCCAAAATGTTTCTACCTGTAGTCATTGTCCTATTTTTGTGTAATGTTGAACCGATTATACATTACTACTTCATCTTCAGCGGCATCGTGTATCGGGAACTCTATATGGGTATTTTGGTCTCCTTCACTCTCAACTCTGCCGTTAATCTTCCCATCTACTACTTTCGTGGTTCCAGCTTTAGAAAGGAAACCAGGGCCATTTTTGCTGCTTATTTCCCATTTTCTACTGACTGTCTGCAGAAAAAAGCTGAAAACAAGTCCAAAAAAACTGTTGTAACTAAATCTGGAATGCCGTCAAGTAGCTCTATGACAGATAATATTCAAAAACAAAATTATTTTCACCAATCAAACAATTTTGTT
This sequence comes from Callyntrura guangdongensis, assembly GCA_027744295.1. Taxonomy (NCBI): domain Eukaryota; kingdom Metazoa; phylum Arthropoda; class Collembola; order Entomobryomorpha; family Paronellidae; genus Callyntrura; species Callyntrura guangdongensis. Next base: position 11,863 of record JAHZNB010002646.1, on the reverse strand, counting down.
AACCTAATGCATGTATAGCCTAGACTAGACTTCCCGCAATGCAATCAGACCTGATCTCTTCTGGTGTATATAAACGGAAGAACGGTCAGAGATCGATAGCTGTTGAAATTAGTTTTGAATCTTGAACCCTTTTCACCATCACCGAAAACCAAGGGTGCCTTTCATATTCGTTTCGATATTACATGCCCAATCTGATTTCATTTTTTGATAAGTTTTAACTTTTTGTTTGGAAAGACCGTCGTCTTCTCTCTCTTCTCAACAAGATCGATTCAGATGGGTTCTTTCATCGATTCGGTGTCAGTGAACACAAAGTATGTATGTGTGTGAGGAAGTAGCTCGCTTAGTATTTTTACGACACGAAGAATATCATCAAAGTTAAGCGACTCCTCCGCTAATGACTTTTGTTGTAGTTGTAAGGGCAATGGTATTTCATATGGGGCAGTAGCCGCAGTTGAAGATCCTTCTTTCTTCATCTAATAAAAATGATTCACGCTGTGAATGCGTTAATTTGAAACCATCCACTGTGCATTCGCCTTTTTATCACGAGCAAGGAGAGTTCATACTTTTGAAAAGTTGCAAGGGATTCAGTCAATGTTCTGAAAGTTGCTCGCTTTTTGCTTATCCAAAGCAATGTCACGGCTCATGGCAGCTGCTACAAAGGGTGGTCTTGTATCATGTCTGGGTGCGTTTTATTTGACAGAGATTGATTTGGTCAGTGAAAAACTCATCATCAGCGAAGCAAGAAACGACGGACAGTGAAATTATTTTCTTTGCGTCATCATCGCAAAGTTTGTGACGCAAACGCTTTAAACCCGGAAACTCCCGGTTATTGGTGGTACACATCTAGCTTTTAAAGTTTTAGTGGTCAATTCTGTAATCAACACGAATTGCCTTTAAACAATCGATTCAGCGAACCTACAAGTTGACAGTCAAACACTGATATACTAAAATGTTGTTCGTCACTGCCCTTATTAATTTGCTTCGTATTAGATAAGTGGAATGAAAAGTCAACTCCCATTAAATCACAATACGTAAGCTTTTATGTCACCACCACTTGTTCCCACTTTTATGTTCCTGTTTTTCGCACTTTCCTTTTCCTAATAATAATAGAAAAACCAAAAAGTATCCCTAAAACAGCTTCCGTTTGTCTTTAACTGCTGCCCATTTGGACTGATTTTCCGCATTTTTACAGCAATACAATGGTCATTTGAAGTGCATTGAACATAAAATAGTGGTGTACACAATCTGTGCAGAATAGGGGAAGCATTTTTTACACATTAGAAGACGATTATTACTGTTGCAACTACTGCTGTTGTTATATGTACAAATTCAGAATGGAAGCGGCAACCGTGTAGTTAAAATACATCTTTTACTGCCATTTCACACACTTATTATTACCCTGCTGCACTACTACGGCGATGGTGGTGCCCCAAACTGCACCCACTTCTTACACAAATACCAATATAAGTTTTTTCTCCCGCAAAAACGCGCTTTAGTCCTGTTAGATTCTTTTGCCTTCATAAATGCTTAATGTGCTGGAATAATGACCATGTGGTGGAAACACTGAACGAGAACATGAAATAGACAATAATATTTTTTACAAAAAAGTAGCCGCTCGTTTCATGTAAAGACTGTCGTGGTGGTCTACTCTACTATCTTGTTGCGTTTTTTTGGAGCTGCAGGATATGTGCTTTTGTCAAAATGCATTATTGCATTTTTATATATTAGAGCGACAGAGGTATACTGTAGTGCCGTAAAAGAGAAACATCTGAGGACGAAGGGAAATCGGACCGGAATATATTTTAAGCTCTCTACCGAGCTGGGGGTAAGAAAAACTGAGGAGGCAGCAAATAATAATAATGGTAAAAATAATGAGAAACGCAATGAAATGGCGTAAGATTACACTCACTCCAATGTTACGTTGCGGTAGAGTCATAAGAGTCATAAGTCGTGGTCTTGGTCACATCAGTTCACATTTTTTATCGCTTGTCTTGTGACTTCTCGGCGCAACGCTGTTTTGTATTGTATGTAAACGGAGAACAAGAACGAAATAAACGTTGAGGGTGTTTTTTTTACTATTTAGCTTAAAGCAAGAATAATTTTGTTACCGGACCGAAAAAGTATGACAGCGACACAAAAAGCTTGTTGCAATATTTATAGATCTTTACAGAAGAGAAATGGGTATGTATAATCGTTGGTATGGCCAGAAAAAGTGCATGTGCACATAAAAAGGCCTAAAAATGGACACACTTGTTACTGGGAATGTTTTTAGATAATATTGCACGTATAATGATGCAAGATGATGTAGTACAGAGGACATATACCAAATTGCAGAGAATACCATGAGCACTACTACTAAAAATGCTGTGTTCCGCCACCCAACAAATCAAATTGGCGTTGCTTTTATTCTTGTGACTCAACTCCTCTAGTACAACATGCTTTCATTTACGCCATACAAGGTTGACTAATGTGCGAGGGTTTCTGTGATGCAGAGTAGACATACTTGCCTTCATCATCATCACCATCATAAAAAATGGACGAAAGGCAGAGAAGAGTGTTCTTTTCTTTGTGAATCTAAAAAAACGTATATACATCACAGGGAGAATTCCTTGAAAGTTATATTGAGAGTACAGTATTAGCGGAAAAGAGCAGAAAGGCGGAAAAATAAGTAGCTCTTTGCAATAATAAGACGAGTGGTGTTTTACTTAAAATAATCAAGACCTACAGAAGAAACCGACCGAAGGGAGAACCCCAAGTAAAGTACAAGTTGCGAGTGCTTTGACGGCTGCACACTCACACACAGGCTCATTTGATACAGGAGGGTCATTAGTGCAGACCGAAAAGAGTACTCTTGAGAGGAGACAAGAGGGTGACCATGCTGTGCCATTCTTTTTTCTTAAAATCACTTTGAAAGAGAAAAGAGGCTCCAATTACTTTGCAGTATAAAATTGCAGCGAAATGGGGAACATGGAAAATAAAAGCCAATGTGCATTTTGAACTTAACGCCAGTCTGTCACTCTTTTCACTTATTGAATTTTTATGGTTCCAGGAGAGTACTTGATCACTTGAATTTCGGTGCAGGTGTGACTGGATTCCCAAGGCTTGAAAAACACGAGTACAAAGTTTTATCGAAAAGTAATACTGTAAATTGTTGTAATGGGATAATGTGCAAATGTACCGTACCATGGCTAATTTCAAATGACTTACAATTTGGCTTTTTGCTAACGTGTACATGAAAGTAGCCGTCGAACTGAGCTAAAAACCTGCATTCTTTGTACATCCTTGAACCGGAAATCTTTATTTTTTTCCTAAAAATATTTCCACCAGTCACATCCTCACTATTTTTACGTTTAAAAAGTAATAAAAACAAAACATTTTTTACTTTATCCTGAAAAATGAAAATAACAACCATTCCCATTTGATGACCATTTTAAAGCGTATGTGACCTCCCGTAGAGGCAACAATTTTTCTCTAATAATTCATCTCGCACAGAAAAAAATACCCTTACAATTCGTTTAAATCCTTGTTTTGATTCAAGCATAAAGAAATACGCGCCCGCCTGAGTCATATGTACATTTCCTTTACTAACATTAACACACTGGGCGATGGTTACAAAACTGTGATAGCGATAATTTACACACCTACTCCATATATATTCCTCGTTTCTCACTCTTTTTCACAGTTGAACAAATTCTTTTTGCGTTCCAGCAAAAGCCCATAAAGTTCGGATTTTTGGAATCACCTACAGCAAACGATTTACCAAAAATAATATGCTTTAACATCTACCTACAATAAAAACAAAGCGAGTACTTAAGTGCAACATCCAGCATCCTTTTGACTTTTATTAGGCTTCATCTGTTTCAGAAGAACAGCGTGCTGCTGCTTATTGTTGTGAGTGGTAGTGGGTTAATAATATGCACTCTCATTTTTTTTTACAAAAGTAACAATAATTGAATGCGTTATCATCATCGTCATCGCTTCTGCTTCACTGTTACTCTCAGTCTCAACACAGTTCTGACTTTTTTGTTTTTCTTTGAAAACAGAAAAAGAAGAATGGGCTGTTACGTATTCGTTCTATGGATCATATTATACGTGAGTGAATGAATGTGAATGAGATGCGTTGACTGTAAGGCTGTTCTGGTTTAAATAGTATACGGGGTGTATTTTATTGTTAACTTCAATTGAGGGTGAGAACAGTCTCAGCGGGGCGACCGAAGAAAAAAGGGCCTTCGTCGTCAACAGCGAATGGATGGATCAAATAATGTGCACAGTACACTCTCATCGAGCCCTCACCATCAGTTAGTTTAACGCAACCACTACGTTAATATATTTTGGGGATTTTCGTTTTCAACTCCTCGTGTTCTCTCTGCTCCGTACTTTGTGGATACTTTACATTTTATTCAAGAAACAATCCATAGTAAAGATTTAGGCACTTAAACCCCGACAGAGCAGCATTGAAAGGGAATACTATTAGGGTCATTTCAACTGCTCATCGGGACACTGTAGGGCCACTTTTCCCTCTACTTTGAGAATACAGGAAACCAGAGAATGGTTTAATGTAGAGACGCCTTTAGAATTACATGCATCTTTAAATCTAGACAATTGCCTGATTATTTATATAGAAAAAAGACAGTGTACTTGGACGGAAACAATATGATGATGTAAAATACATTCAAAAATATAATCTTCAGTTGAAATAATAAAAATAAAAATAATACATAATAAGCCATTCACAAAATTGGATGGAGTATAGAGGCATTATTAATAATACCAATGATGTATCATTCAGAGAGTTAAGGCAGAATAGATCCTCATCTTTTAATTTACCAATGTTGAATGATACATATAGAAGGAATGTTTTTTGATTATTTTTGGTTAGGTTACTGTATACTAGTAGCAGTTTGATTATTATGACGGGTTTTATGGAAAAAGTGAAGCGTGAGGTTGCTAAATGTAGTGCACAACAAAGCGGTCGGGGTATTATTGAAGAAGCTTCCTATCATTATTATTATGACTTATAATGAAGCATCCTTCCTGCACGTTATTGTATTGTTGATTTCCAGTATTGTGGAAAAAGTGAAGAGAAGCGCTGTTAGAGAGAATCGAATGATGGCGTTGGCTCTATTATCTCGGGTAAATGAAAAAGACGGAAAGTGGTGTTTTCCAGCTAATAACCCAAACCAGCCTCCGTTTGGATCATATTGTTCGTTCATTTCTCCTAAAGCGTGGACCTTCATTTATAAAATCACATCGTAAAATAGAAAATTTGGAATCAAGTGATTTTACCCCAGAATTCACACCCGGTCGGTGGTAGTACATGCCTCAGTGGGGATCCTGAAAGGAAGTGAATTAGAGAAGCTGCACGGAAAGTCCTCGCTGTAATATCAGCAGGAGGGTTTGGCACTTTTATAAAAACGTACAAAAAGTCGTGTGTTCGGTACATGTTGATAAGTTAACAGATAAAATGGAAAGGAAATACTCTGTGCTGTATGCTAAGGGTAGAAACGTGTCAAAGTTGACACAAACACAACAAAAATGTTCTGGACTGGCTGGCTAATTACAGCTGCGCGTTATATCAGTTTTGTATCAAAATTGTTTTGGTGGATTATTGCTCAGATGCACTAGCATCATTTTTCTGAAAAGAAGTACATAATTGAAATTTCCGACTTGTAGTTACATATCAAAAATATAATTGTTTATTTTTTAAGGGTGTTTTTAGCTGTAAATTGGTTGCATTGCGGTCTAAACATAAACTTGGGGGACATTTACACGTCTTTAAAATTTATTTACTTTCATTTTTATCAAACTTGACATTGTCAATTAATAAAAATAACAATAGAGACAACTTTTCATTGTTACTTTTACCCACACATCTTAAACCTGGCTACACACAACGTATAACATTATCGCAAAACAAAATCTCTCACTTTCACAAAAGTTTCAGACTGATCCTTTTATCATGTGTTCTCACAGAGAGCTCCAATTCAGTTTTGTAGAACGAAAGGAAAATAGACAACAACGACAACAATAACGATGCATGTCAAACCTCCCACTTTCTGGAAAGAGGTAATTCAACCAATGGCCAGAATGACCAGATAGCAGAAGTTGAAAGAAGGGATGAAATGGATAATTTTTTGTAAAGGAAGATGACACGAAAAATGTGCAATGTCTGCTGATGTCTGATCAAATGTCAAATTTATATTTGTTTTGTAAAGGCTCCTTGTTGCATGCAGTGTTATCAGTAGATCAGTGACTGGTTGTAGCAGTAAAACTGATGGACAAAAATGGGAAGAGAGGAAAAACAACGAGCTGCTACTAACTAACAATATGAAAGGATTCAACAAACAATACAGCAAAAAGATGAAACTTGTGATAAAATGGTACCATTTGTTCATTTTGTTTTTTCAAAGTCATTCCCATCCTGAAAAAAATTAGCTTTAGATTTATTTGTTTTCTGTTCCTGTTTTTATATTTTTAAGTGACTGACTTATGATGATCTTTTAGTAGATCTGCCCTTTGACATTTGAGCAGCTGATGAGCACGGTTTACCTATACATTCAAAACATTCATACTTCATACCAAGTCTCCCATTGGCAGAAGGCGGGTTAAAAATATTGAAAATGACGTGTGCAGATAAGAATCTTGGCTTTTTCTTACCTCGAAAATTGTATAGCTGAAAATAATAATATTAGCAAAGTCTTTTCTTTTTTCTCTCGCTTTCATGCACAACAAAAACTTTTTTGGAAACTTCTTTCGATGCAAAGCTACATAAATATAAACGTGGTTTCATTATTTCCACAGCACAGTTTAGTTTTAACAATTGAGTTTTAAATGACAACAATTATGAACGCAACATATTATTTTCAAGATAAAAGTCCTTATCAAATATTTAAATTGTTTTATCCAAAACTGCTACTACAATTTACAGCGCTCAGCGCGTACCAGCTCAAGAATTTGGGAGACAAAAACTATAACTGGGGCAGGGGTTCGTGCTGGAGCGCAAAAAGAATCCGGTATAATTCTTCAAAATTTTTATTTTAAATACCAATTTACATATTTTTATCACATTCTACCCCAGAAATCATCAAATTGGTATAAAAATTTAAACAAGAAGAAAACGCGCGAAGCGCGTTCAAAAATTTAGGCAAAATGTTGAAAAATTGAAATTTTTCTGGCCATTTGGGGAGAGTGTGTACATAATTATTACTGTAATGTCAATGTGTAAATAGCAGCATCATTATCAAAGAGAAAACATTTCTGCGTGTCCCTGTGAATACACAGAAATGAGAAATACACATCTTAAGAAATTTTCCATTGTCCGTTGCTCATCCCAGTTGATTGCATAAATACCGCCAACACCGTCGAGTGTTCTGAGAACACTCGGATGGCATTTTTCTAGCAACTTTTTCTGTTTAATTTGTTTTAATTTAACAAAAAATATTTACTATTCCATTTATCAAAGTCTAACATTAAATAGACACTTAAAACACCCCCACTTAAGGTGCATGATTTGACATTGTAGGACACCAATACAGTTCAAGCAGTCAATTCGACTATAAAAGGGAAGCTAAAATTGTCATGTAGAGAAGTGACTGCTTCAGAGAGTTTTCTTTGAAAGAAAGACTCATCTTGTCTTGCTCAAGTGTTACTACTTTGAGTTTTCATGAATTTATGATGAAAAGCTCTCATCTGAAAGAGTTGAACCAGACTTACCAAGAATGAGCAATGTATTGTCGAATTGTGTCGTTTGTTGCTTGAAGAGAAATTTTTCATCTTAGTCTTAATTTTCTCCTTTATTTGATTGTGAAAGTCAAGTGGCTATTTACAGTTCTCTACTTCAAGCAAACATCACAATATGTATACTGCTTCTGCTGTGTACGCAAACTATTTTCTGTCGAAAGTAAGGACGTGTCTACGCAATTTCCCTCGAAAAATTCAAGAAAATAACGTGGAATGTTGCCAGCATCCTTGTCGTCTCTCTGCCCATTGTACATGCCAAGCTGATTTTATGTTTGTGTCTCGACATCATCACTTCTGCCACAAACACCCCGCCTACCCTTGTCTCGTTGTTTACTTCTCATGAAAAATATTAAAAATACTTTTATTATAAACTAAACAATTCACTGATGCAGAAACGTGTCTGTTATTGATTCCGAATATTTTGACAGCAGACATTGACGCATAGTAAGGTCAAGTGACGTCAGGCCAGCCTTTTTCAAGGCTACAGACGAGTGGTGATGGAAAACAAAAAATTCTTTTGCAAAACACTTGACTTTGTATAAAACCTAGTGACAATGGAAGTTTACTCAAGTGAACTCTTGCCCCAGCTCTTAAAATATACATACATCCAACAAAAAGTATCCAAACAGGTATGCAACCTCATAAGTATTTCATTTCATATCATGAAATGTCAAAAAATTAAAGCTGACACTTTGATAAAAGGGTCGGTGGATCCACTGTCTGCCTTTTTGTTTATTTACGTGTTCAACCAGTCAGTCCCATTGTTTCTCTTTTGCGTCAACGGTACACTACTGACGTTTTTTCTAATTGAATATCAAGAAAAACAGTACAAAAAAACCTTGTCGAAGCCGTGTATTGTTATTTTCCATGCGTATGTAAGTATATTGACGTATCGTTGTGACGGCAGGAGACAGGCCGGAAAAGGTATGGAAGTTTACTCAAGTGAACTCTTGCCCCAGCTCTTAAAATATACATACATCCAACAAAAAGTATCCAAACAGGTATGCAACCTCATAAGTATTTCATTTCATATCGTGAAATGTCAAAAAATTAAAGCTGACACTTTGATAAAAGGGTCGGTCGATCCACTGTCTGCCTTTTTGTTTATTTACGTGTTCAACCAGTCAGTCCCATTGTTTCTCTTTCGCGTCAACGGTACACTACTGACGTTTTTTCTAATTGAATATCAAGAAAAACAGTAGAAAAAAACCTTGTGTCAAAGCCGTGTATTGTTATTTTCCATGCGTATGTAAGTATATTGACGTATCGTTGTGACGGCAGGAGACAGGCCGGAAAAGGCAAACGCACAAATATTCATTAGGTCATATATGAACATTCAATGGGTTCAGAGAGAAAATTTAAAGATTTCTTCCCTTGTCTACCCTATCTACCTGCATAGGTTTGGCAGATTTGGTCCAGCGGTTCACTTTTATATGTCGTATTCAGAATAACATGGAAGTTAGTTTAAACGGTACCGTAATTTCAATAATAATGCAATAATGCAATATGGGTTTTTGTTTTGAAAAAGAAAACGCATCCATTGACAGGTGACAAGTACTTCCCACAACGCACTATTGACAGCTACCGTTACTGCTTTCAAGAAAATGAATGGATTTCTGAAAAATTGCATTATCTTTTCAATACCGGTGCAGGAGGTGCACCACTGTTCGTTACCTTTGTTTGTCAAAGCGCTACCCATACCCCCGTTATTGTAATAAGCACATGTATATGTAGATACATACTACTCATACGCTAACTTTATCTACTGTCGCTTTTTGATCGTTGATGTGAGATGCGATTTTGATGATTAGTAATCATCAATCAATAATCATTGATTACTCTCTTATAGTGCATTACAGTGACAAAGGAGTTTCTTTATAAGTCAGTTAGTTTCATGAAAACTTAAATGGTTTAGTACAGATGAGTAAGTACTGTCATGCATTTTCTGTTTCATTGCTGATTTTGATGTGAAATTTCTGGCTAATCTACCCATGGTTTTCAAGTGTAACCAACCTGCATTTTAAAATGCATAAATGTTCAATTAAAAATTTGCCTTGATCTGAATATTTGTACTGGCTCACATGGAATCTTTATACTCTGAAAGCATTTGAACTTAAAAGCGCTAAATTATTATTGAGTACACATATGTAAGAAAAAATCCTTTGCAACTTTCATTTTACCCAGTCGCATGGTGTCTTCCAGCAAGTCTTCTAATTGACTGTTACCCAACGTGACATATTAGAAACGAAGAGCAAAAAGGAAAAAAATAAATTACGTAGCTCGCGGTACGTAATTGCGTTTAGTCTGATGCTTTGAAGCTAAAAATAGCCACTACTTTTAATAAGCTCTTTTCTCCGCGTTTCATTTCCACAAAGTTAATTTGAAACAAGCAGAACAGCCAGTCAGCCTACAAACCATCCTTACATAACATGATCATGTTTATGTTCCATTTTAAAGAAATTTATTATGCTTGTTATTAACTTTACTCGCTATAAAACAGTACCTTTCATTGCCTCTCATTTTACGAAAGGTTCTCCTGTACGACGAGTGTGTAGTCACAAGAAATTAGTCGAGCGAGGCATAATATATGTGAAAATGTTACAAAGTAAGTACTTTTTGCACACTTTGTTCTACCAAAGTCGACTCACTGTGAGAGAGGTTGAGAGCATGTAACATGCCTTCTTTTTATCATTATCATTTCGCTCTCCTCCTCCTGCACACATACGGTATAGCTATATTATTGCCGTAAAACGGCATCAGATGCTCCCAGACAGAAAGCCAAGCAGTGGTAATCATTCCAAAATTCCAATCCCAATTTATGGCTCTTTCTGCACTTAAGTGGGAAATGAATGGAATTTTCTTTGCTACTTTAGGTTATTTCATAAGACTACTACACAAGCTGTGTATATTGTGTGTCATGGGATGCGGCTTGGCTTTCCACTTGTTCACTCTTTGCATTAGCCTTGCCATTTCTTTTAGTACCTACGTACGTCCTCGTGGTAAAGCGGAGAAAGAAGCCATATATTACCTTGAGGAGGGAACCCCTCTCACTAAACAAATCACACTGTCTCCTCTGCGTGTTTGCGTATTTGTGCCCTGCTGTTAGTGATGATAGTGACTAGGTGACGACGGGTGCGGGTCTGCAGAGATATAATTTGTTAACTGGAAAACAACAGGGCATAAAAGGGCACACATTACACAAAAACCACGATATTTATTACTACAACAGCTCCCAAAACTTGTACCTATGTATACATTCATGAACACCGTTTTGCCATTTATTTCCTATTTTAAATCATCTACGAAATATCTATAGGCATATGCAGTGCAATGACGATGATGAAGAGGAATAGTTTGTGCTGCTCCTCCTACTCTCCAGGGAAAATGTATGCACAATGTATTTTAAGTCATTTCGCACAATAGGCATTTGCACATAGGCATGTAAATTGTACTTACCTGTGTGAAAGAATATTCATCAAATCACTTGTAAACTCATGCCATCATAAAATGCTTTTAGAAGCACTTGTCCTCAAGAATTAACCATTTTAGAAGGTTCTCTTATCTTCCTGTAAATAAACACACTTGATGCCACCACTGACCTACATGCCGAGAAATTCAAATTTTAACACCTTCCTATCAAACAAATAGATTTGATGATAAGAGGTGAGTGAGTGAGTAGGTATGTGTGAGTATTCTTGTACTCATTTTGGTTACACAAATGACAACACAAAAGGGGCCATAGAGATGAGTAGAGTAGAACAGAGAAACAGTAGCATCAACACCAGAGCATAAACACAAACACACATGATGAAAAATAAATCCCAGCAGAGAGAATTTATTATCATGTACCTATACTACCTAGTAATAAGAATCTATTCTTAGTACTCTTAAAAGGTAAATACGTGCACACCATCGAGGATTTATACTTTCCGTTAATGTGGATGTGTTCAGTTTGGTTGGTTAAGTGTTGACACAGCACTTAGATTAACTTGCAAAACCACAAAAGTGCTTATTAAGCTCTGACTGCTGCAATCCAAGCTCGTTTGTGCTGCTGGGTGAAAACTAGGAGCGGGACAGACTATCCTGATGAAGATGAATGCACAGATTACACAGTCTGCCGGTA
>JAHZNB010002645.1:0-10087 GCA_027744295.1 Callyntrura guangdongensis | reverse complement strand
CGCATATCACACCTGGTGTGCTCCGTCACTACTGAAACCGAAAGGGAGAAAATGCAAAGTTTGTCACGCGAAGGTTTTAATCATGGGCAAAATCGGGGATGCGTTGAAAACTCTTTCTGAGTAAACTGCAAAAGTACTTCAAAGTAAGTGGGGTTCTTCATGTATGCCAAGGTAGTTTTAATTGGGAACATGTTTTTGTAATATATAGCTATGTAAAATTAAGGTTCAACTTTTAAAGTTATTACTAGCAGTACATTTTTTTTTAGAAATTTTGATAGTCTTTTGACAAAATTACAAAGAATAAAACCAATCGAAATGAACTTTTTTATTGTAAAATACTTCGAATTTTTTAGACAGTGGTATATGTTTTCGGTTAGAGATGTAAAACATTCAGGTTTTCTAATTTAAAAAAATTAGCACAAGTACGCAAATAAAAGCAATTATATGAATTTAGTTACCAGACACCATGACGATTGACCAGTGGAATAATTACATACACAATTTAGTCAACATTCAATGAGCTAACATTTTGTTTTGCCGTGTCCAGTCATGCAAATGCAGAATAAGCTCCGCTCAAATAAAATAGGGACAGTAAATTAAATTACTGTCAGTAATGCATTATAATGGCTGTCCAAGTTGCACTGCACTTAAGTTTCTTTCATGTCAATTTTCAAAAGTTCATAATTTTTGCAAACATTATTGTTCCAACTTGAAATTTAGAATACCGCATTTTTAATGGCGGAATGCTAACAAAAACATTTATGTAAATTTCATCGGAGTTCAAATGAGTAGGAACAACCACTTTAAATGGGCGTGTATGTATACATACCCGAAATCTGTCCCTAATTCTAACAAACTTTATCTCAAAACCTGCCAATGGTATTTACAATTAACTATTTTCATAGTATTATCCCAACGGAGTAACTCTATTTAGTAAATTTCAAGTTTAAGTATTAATGTATACAAATGGTATGGACATTAGAAAACTAAAAACTTATATGCGAGAGCATCACCTTTGAACGCACCTTTGTTTCACATCATGAAGCATTCCCATATTTTACAATGAGTTGTTCTTCAAGGCGATAAAATAGTTATATTTGGCAAATTGTTATGTACATTTGAAGATAACGTCTAGAAACTTTGTATTACGTAGATGATTATTGTTTCTTACTGTCACACAAAATTATAATCTGTGTATTGTCCGTTCAGTAAATTCAAACTGTTAAAAGTTTAAAAGAAATTGTGAATTGGTGAAACGTTTAAGGGTTATTAATACGTGTGCACTATAATTTTTTTTATCTAACGATAGTTGCTAGGTTGCTATCGAATGCAATAATGACAGCCTGAAACTTGCAAATGCAGAGACAAGTATCAATTATTAGAGGTATTAGAGAGAGGGCGTACTGTCCATTTTTCATAGATATCAAGAATTTTTTACTTGCTAACTTGTTTTCCATCAATCAGCTCCTTATCCTGGCACCTGGTGTGTTACGCTTACGCAGGCTGATATTCGTAAACTCATAGTAAATACTATAAACTTTTATACTTGTCGTTGTATATTGTCGATGCTTGTGAAATTTCATATTAGATCTTAGATTTAGCAGTTGAATGTATAATACTTCAATTCCAATAACACATTCATGACAATGGATAACCCACTCCAAATCCCCACTCTGTCAATTTATTTCCGAATCAGCTATTACTTGGGGGTTGTTCCGTTCAAAATATATTATGACAACATTTTACAATGTTGGAAAATTTCCAGACCCAGGATACATTTGGTAAGTTGTAAACTAATTTACATTTCCCGAAATCAAAAGGTTCCAGCTGCCATAAAGACAGTGGAGCAAGGCGATGTGGGGACAAATAAAATCCCTTATGGAATTTTACACTTTTATCGTTGATAGTATAATCTCCCGTCTCCCCGGATGCGGATGCTCAGTTTACGACTTGACATAAATGAAACGGTACATTTGTTTTTCACACAGGTGCTTTGTATCGTGCTAATATGGATTCCATACATTATTGACGATTGGATACAGAACATTCAGATATTGATAAATTTTATGAAGTCCTCAAAATCATCGGCAAAAGCATGTTTTGTAATCTGGTTCAATTTACTCAATACATATAAATCTGGTAGCTTTTTATGGGCTGTCGCTAGAAATTCACAAGACATCACGGCGATCTGGGAAGCTTGTTCTAAAATATACTCCCCGGAATCTTTCCCCAAGACAAAGGCTTTAGGCAAAGATATTGATACTTGGATTCGTCGACTAGGGAAAAAAGCTAATACATATTTTAAATTGGCTATCTTCCTGTATTTGGTCGTGTTAGCATTTATCGTGCTATTCGAACCAAAACCTGGCATCAGTATGACGAATCCATCGGAAACCTTATTCCAAAGAATAGACACAGCCAGGGAGGTGTTGCATTTGGAAACAAAACTAAATGCGTCTAAACTTTCTACTGCCAACATTTGCTTATATGTAATATTTACATGGATAATTTTATCCAATAATATTGTAAACATGTCACTGGAACTACTTCTTGGCGGATGCTACCCGATGGTGCTGTGGATAGCTGTAACAAGGTTTGAAGGCCTGATAGAGAATACAACCGAAATTGAACGGATATCGGATCAGTACGAAAATCTAAAAGCGTTATCGGCGGCGTTAAACAAACCATGGGCGAAATTATACTTTCTCTGGATATTTGATTTGGCTTTGCGCTCCATATTTCTAACAGTTAACGACACAACAACGGCGGCGTGGAACATTTTGAGTATTCTGGAGATGGTTCTGCTTTGGTGGACTATGATATTCGGGGTAATTTCTTTCATAATCGCGGCAGAGGTGTTCGTTAAGGTGACAAATATTTTAGAATGTATTTAAGTCGTATTTATTTATTTTAATGGTGTGGTCAACAGTTGGATATATAAATTAATTACTTTTTAGATGGAAACTTTCAAGAATTGGCTCAAGAAAGTTGAAAATTGGGATGGGTTCGTTTTACCAGAAAACAAACCTCAACTTAAGCGACTTTTATTTGAGTTGAATGACCTTCCTGTTGGAATTTCTTGGAATGGTAGATGTAAATTCACGTACGGATTTTTGGCTCAGGTATTGCTGTATGAGCATTAATATGTATGTACGTTTTACTATTGTGTTTCACGCACTCAAACTTAAGAGGAGATTGGCTAAAAATATTCATGCAATTTATTTCTTTATTATGGTTTATCTACTTATGTGTATTGTTTTGTTAATTTTCAGGTATTTGCCTTATTGATTACCGTATTCGTTGTCAGTTTCGACCAAAATTAAGTTCAATCGGGAATAATTAAGTTTTAATTCATCATGTATATGAAGTAAAAATGCATTGTGCGATTCTATTCACGTTAAATGTCATGCATTATAAATTACAACGTAAATATTAGTGAGCATGAGATTTAAAATATGTTGTAATCACAAGTAGTTTGCCGAAATTACTGAAATGGTGACGGTACTAACAACAAACGATTTAAAGTGCCTTTATTAAGCATACAGCCATTTTTACATGAGAGTTTTGTGATCTCAAGCTGCAAGTCAGTTAAGACTTATATCAAATTTTTTTCCTCATTAGTTTTCCAGAAATTATTTGCGTTTTTAATCATTTTAGAAATGGATTATGTACCCAGTTGACTTTGAATGCTTCAAATAATCAGGACCTTGCGCCAAAAAAGGATGCTAGGGTTTATATTTTTTAAACCTAGTTCGTTTTCCATCCTTTAATTCAAATTAATATTTTTGTTGTAAAAAATATGAATAGTATAATAATTAATAATATGTCAAATTCAAAAAATTAGTTGTAAAAATAGGCGAACGGACGGACAGACAGGCGAACAACTTAAAGGCATAATTAGTAGCTTATACTACTTATAAAAGAAACAGACAATGTAATGTAATAACTAATCTTTATGAACAAGTTAACAATAAAGTTTTTGAATTCTATGAATTTTAATGAATTAATTACAAATTACAAAGTTCATGTTTCATGAAATATTTAGAAAAATGAATCATGAACAACAAACTACAAACAGAAAAGACAGTAAATGTCTAAATTTTAAATTTATTAAGCTGTCTTTTTAAAAGCTCACAGATGATCAGTCAGTATCCTCATGGAGACAACATGATCATTTTTTCTGTCATTTTTTCTGCGTATTTACAGTACAAGCTAACAATTAGTTTTACAAGTGAAAATAATTTTTAAGCACATACTTGCCAAAAAGGCTATAAATTCTTGGCGTGGTTAAACCGAATGTTGATAAAAATGACCTTTGCAATTACCAAGCATCCTTGTTGATATGTATGTGCAAAATTTGTATGTAATGTGAATCCAAGTGGAGGGTAACGCTATACCGTTTTATAATTAAGACCTTGCTCTGTACATTCTGCATTGTTTCCGGTTATCCATGCTCACCTTAGCTGACGTAATATTAAAGTTATCAGCGTGGCATTTTTCTTTTTCGCTTTCTCCTTGAAGGCGATCGCAACTTTCGAGTAGTTCCAACCTTCTAATGATTTCTTCACACATCCACACCCAGATTCCACTCTCTTTCCCCGACATCAGCATTTTGTTCTCCTTTTCATCAGATTCCATGGCGCCTTGAATGACTCTCGCCTCCCTGAAGTGGTCGAATAGCACTTGTTCCCAGATACTCACCAACCTCCTCGGGTATTTAGTATACTTCTTTCCGTGGCACTTGGTTAGCTCTTCGTTTTTCTCCACAAGGCGCACCATAATCAAATGCCTCGCCTGTATTGGTGTTTTGTACTGAAGGAGGAGCAATAATTGCTGACTTAAATTTACTTTATAATCTTGAATTTTGGCTTCTTCTTGGTCCACTTGTTCTTGATTCATTTCTGATCCTAATTTGAATCGATAATATCTCTCCGCTTGAACGGTCGTTAGGTTTACGAGACTGATCACAACAATACATGGCACGCAAGTTCCTTGGTTTATTTGATTGATGCGGGATTTTATTGTTGAAACGACCTCTGGTGTTGCAAAGTTTACGTCGGTGGTATTGATTAAGATAACTCCATGCCCAGAATGGTTACCCTTAATATAGTGCTCACTGCCATAATTGTACAGGATCACCCGAGCACATCCCTTCACACCCACCTTTTCGTTGGTGGAGTCAACCAGTGAGAGGCGGTCTTCCTCAAGAGATTTATTCACCGCAGACCACACGAAGTGAGGAGTGAATGTAGGTGCAGTTAAAGGAAAGTTGATGGAAATGACGAACAGTAGCAAGAAGCCGAGAAAAAAATTGTTATTTCCACCCTCCATGTCAGTAGTGCACCTCGCCCAATTCCTCCATTTTATTTTAGAAAGTCAGTTACGCTCGTATGAACATTGGCAGATATTGAAATCACTCAGAGTAAATACTGGTACTGTGGTAAAACCTCCTTCACCGGATTTTCAAAACAACTCGTTCCGCTGTTGCTGTGAATGGTTGTGTACTAATGTTAGACCTCACTCCTAATTGGATCAGGAATCAGGATTGTGACAATATTTTAATTCAAGATGTGTAAACATTACCTTTCGTGTTTCTGTTGCTGCGTATCAGACCCAAACTTTAACCTAAGTGGACGCTTTAAAATGAAGCTCTCTTCTATTGTTATCAGGTATAAGTTACTGGCCAATTGATGGAGAAACCCCTTCAATTCAAGCAGTTTTGAAAGTGCACAAATATTTGTATTTAATGCTATTTTGATACGTTTTCGACCTGTTTCAATACATTGTCTTCGTGAATAACACCTCTACACTACACAGTGCGTAAAATAATGCAAGCACCACCACCACTACTACTACTACATGTTATGTAATTTTTTGGTTTTTTACCAAACTGTACTTTCCATTTCAGACAGTCTGGACGGCTTTGTGCAGGCATTCAAACTTACAATAAATACCAGTAATTCAGAAATGCTTACTTGTACATCAAAGGGAGAATATTTGAACAATAGATTGATTCCCCACCTGTGTGAGTCAATGTTGTAGGACATACGGCGTATTTGGACTCCATGGAAATAGTCTTTGACAAACATGA
The DNA here is from genome assembly GCA_027744295.1 of Callyntrura guangdongensis. NCBI lineage: Eukaryota > Metazoa > Arthropoda > Collembola > Entomobryomorpha > Paronellidae > Callyntrura > Callyntrura guangdongensis. The sequence goes on along the minus strand of JAHZNB010002645.1, from coordinate 3,996 downwards.
CACAATTGATGCTCCTCTATCGTTCAACATAGTTTTTGCCCGTAAAATAAATCAATATCACAATATAATCAACATGTAATAAAATGTCGTATTGGTATTTACAAAGAATCGCTGTAACTTATATAGTAGATATGATATACTAGTTACTCCCTTTTGTGCAATGTGCAAAAGTAGTGTAGGAAATCAATCTAGCGAATTCATGTACTCCTAAGGTTACGTTGTATGTAGATGTGTCGTTAATACTTTTCTCTTTCGCTTTATGTCGTTATCACAACAAAAGACTTTCTCGGCATCCGTTGTTGACATACTTGATTTGATAAAAAACAAAAGATATGTTGCGATTACATACATTGTCCGTCCCGTCCTCGGTCCACGTATTTCTGCCTTGCTGTCCGCTTGCGCCTGTGTGATATGTTCTTTTTCTTTTATTAAAATCCTGTACACTGTAAGTTTGCCTTTCTCTTTGAAAGATTTTGCACATCTGCCAATCACCGATTTCTAAGTTTGCATCTAAGTTTTCGAGATTTATTTGAGGATACGATTTTTTGTTCTATCCACAAAAAATATGTTTGTGTGAATTCTGTTCACTTGGGCGTGGCTAAACTTGTCAATAATTTTCATAGTGAATGTCTATCCGGAAGATATATTCAATGTCAGAGAAAAGCTAATTAGAACAATTGGACCGTAATCGAGCTAAATGTGTCCTCCTTTCTGCCAATACAAAAGCGCAACACGCTTCATGGACTAAGTTAAATTGAACCCTTAGCATTTAATAAGTTTTCTATTGCATGTTTGCCTAGACTATTAAAAGCTTCTACTCTATCATTTTTAGTAATTAAAATTAATGTATTCCTTTCTAGAAACCTTTTGGATGGCTTTTCATGTTAGAAGTTGTATTGTCATTTCTTTAAAAACAGCAACTTAACCATAAAAACATTTATCTTGTTTAAAAACGTTGTTTAAAATAAAATGCCTGTTATTGTCTAGTGCCTGCTAAAATTAGTACAAGTGTATTTAATGTAAAAAAAAACATCACGAAAAGGCATATTCCTTGGTTAGCTTGAAAATATGCATGCGATGTTCCATACTGCTCATACACTTCTGTCAAAAGTTTTACTTTTGTTGCTTAATATTCTACCGCTGGACTTCCACGTTCACTAAACTTAAATTAGGTTACAAATATTGATCGAGAGTCGAGAGATAAAAGTATTTATTAAAATGTATATTGTGCTTGTTGTGCTAAAGAAGTAAATTTTTCTATGAAACTGAAACCATATTATACTCACGGTCGAGGCACTGAAACTGTACTGATATTAAACTGTATTTTATCACTGGCATGATGACTTTTGAACTTAGTAGTTATAGTTATTTGTGCCAAAATTACATATATAAATGATCGAAAAATAGAGGTAGTAAAAAGGCTACTACTGCAAATATATATGGTTTTGGGGTACTTTGGGAACCATTGTGTTTGTCATGTAATAAGTTTCTCTGTCGTTTGTAAATATTTGAAAAGGATTCTGATGGTATTAGTGCTTATAAATTGACTTGAAATATTATAGGAGTTAATTAGGATGACGTATGACGTTTGTGTATTGTATATACCATTATTTTTGAGCTTGTGACAAACAACTCCTGCACTTTTCATTGTTGGCAACGCAACATCCACATCATGGATGGTAGAAGCAGTAAAGTAAGCAATATTTGTAAATAAAACAGATTTATTAAGACTTAAACAATAAAATAGTAAAATTGTGCGTCCAGCATACAGTTTTATTGAACATTAAAAAAAATAGAAATAAAATTTGCATTATTGTCGTATATGATATGGTCTAAAACAATGTGCCTCTGCCTCATACACAATTTCAAATTCATTTTCTCTCGAACTGGTGTCTGATTTAGCGTGAAAGTAGATAAGATACCTGTAAGTAAGCTTGAACTACATTTTTTACATTTTGCCTTTTACAATTCATCAATATTTTTCGCGGGCTTTTCAATGCTACAAATTTTCTATAAAGTTATGAGGATGCGCGTGTGAATAATGTGAATTCAATGTTTTTATCTTAATCAATTGTTATCAACTTAATATTTTGTATTGTGAATATCCAACATTTGAAAGATACAACACCAGTGGGACGTATTGAGACATAATTGCATTGCGTGACGGATGTATGCGTACGCGTGCTTGTCGGAACTCTTTATTTGTCAAAACTAACCACAAATATGGTAACGACTAGCGCAAACAACTAAAACCAAACATGGATATTACACGAGATTACTCCAAATGAACTTTCCAGTGTCATATAATGATAATGTCATGTACGTGCATTTACCTGTGCAAAAAATCCGTAGGTACACTTAAACTTTCCGTTGCACGATATCCCAACCGGATCGTCATTTAAGTCAATTAAAATCCTGGTGACCTGCGATCTGGTTTCCGGGACGTAGAATCTTTTCCAATTGTCAACAGATGTTAGCCATTGCTTAAAATTGCCCATCTAAATTTAAAAATATGAATTCCATGTACATATGCATAAATACGTACTACATAAGTAGTAAATCCCGATGAATGGGAGCAGCGGAATCACAAATATGTCAAGTCACCTTAACGAAAACCTCTGCGGCGATAACCAGAGAGGTGACTCCATGGACTAGATTTAAGGTCATAACTATTAATCGAACAATGTCTAATACAGCCCAACCATGGATTTCTTTTGGGTGTACCATAAATATCGACCGAAAAGCTAAATCAATAATCCACAAAAAGTATATTTTCGACCACACCTTGTTTAGCGCTTCAGAAAATTGTTTTAAAAGTTCGTATTTTTCTGAAATGAGTCCAACAACGTGACATACACTACTTCCAAGGGAAATGTTAGTTATGCTCTCCAAGAAATATTCAAACTTTTTCACCGCAACCCATAAAACAAGAGGATAAGACCCCGCTACAAATATTTCCATAACGAAATCGACAAGTTCACAAGACAAAATAAAAGCGGTGATTACAACACCAATAGCTACATCCCCTGAAGAAAGTCGGGCTTTTTCCGGAAGTCTGCCTAGAAATAATTTATCTCTAAATATTCGCACTCTCGCGTGGAAACTTTCGACAGGGGTCAAGTAACCTATCCCCCAGTCAGGGGCAAATAAAATGTGTGACACCATTCCCAGCGTGTACGTACAACAAATTACCAAAAAGTACATATGAGTCTTTTTTACATGAGTTATTTCGCTGTTATTGGGTATGTCACTCGCGTTATCGTCAAAACGTTTTGAAGGAAAAATTGATGAAAAATCCAAGGAGTATATTTTTCTGCAGATATTCAGTATCTGGGTGATTTCATCCGCTTTCTTGGTCACTACCCAAAAGAAAGTGTAGGATTTCAGGGTGTTCAAAAGGTAAAACCAAATTAAAAAGCATGATTTTGCGGAATAGGCTTGAGAGTTACTAAAGCTAATCAATTCGGTAATGTTATCCAGAGAATCCAGAAAGAAAAAAGGAATCCAAATTAATACTATGCTTACAACCTCTCGCTTTTAATATACAACCGTTTTCTGCCACTTACCACTTGGATTCTATTTCTGGAAAAAATCCAGAAATTTTGAGCCCCGTCGAAATGTACCTTAAAAGGAATAACACCAAAATAATAGCCCGTTTTCAAATGCTCTGTAAGCAGAGGAATCTTAGGTGAATCTTTTTGATTTTTCACAGCGAAAACATTGCTGTGAACGTGAATTTTGTTCAAGTGAGCTTGGTTAAACTTGCTGATAATGTTTCGATGGGATATCAGTATGAATTCGTCCATTTTCAGGATGTTTAATTGTTTTTAATTTTCTCCAAAAAAGCTGTTCTGTCAATTAATATGGCAGAAAACCTATTTCAGCACATCGACACAGTTAAAAACGCTTTTTCATTAAAATGCTTACGTTGCCGTAACTTCAGCTTTTATTTTTTCGTTGTTGATGACTATGATGACCAATTTCATACTTTAAAGT
>JAHZNB010002644.1:0-12644 GCA_027744295.1 Callyntrura guangdongensis | reverse complement strand
GTACAAGTAAACATGCAAGCGTAAATGCATGTGACCTGGTGACCCCCATATATCCGGTCAGAAGTGACATCTGGGGTTGAAATTCAAAACCAAGAGAGATATTGACCCAAGGCACCTGTGTACCAAATTTGGTTCGATTATGTCAAGTAGAACAAAAGTTATAGAGTTTACAGACAGACAGACAGACATGATTCCAATTTCAGAAAGTCCCTAGCTACGCTTACGGGACTTAATAACTGACACATTTATTTCGATTCTGCCTACATCTGGAAAAAGTATAACCCCCGTGAGCGACTTAAGATGTTGAGCAGCTACAAACACTGTTAACGAGCAGACGTATTTCAGAAAATATTTTGAAATGAACGGTTGTCTTTTAAATTTTATTAGTGTTAGTTGTGTGACATTTGCATATGCATATCAAAAAATTTGGGTTGCCACATTTGCATCGACCCTTTTTCGGTTGCCAAGATTGCATGACATAGTTTGGGTTGCCACACTTGCATAGCCTGAAAATCGGTAATCAACACTGCCAGTAGGATAGTTTGTATATTGCCATTCTAACCGACTACGAAATAGATACATAATAAAATTTCAAACATTTTGTTAACATTAGAATTAAAAAAATTTGATCTTGAGCCAGAAAACATTTATTTGTAAAATTCGACCCCCAAACTTCAACAAGAACGATATTGTGTAACTTCACTTTCATTGCTTACAATGTTAGTAGCCCTTGGTAACAAGTTAGATACTGAAAATTTAGGTATTTATTAGACAGGGAGAAAATGTTTGCTCGTTTTATTTCCCACCATATGAGTAACATGAGAAAGTCACAGAGCCCTCACGTGAAAATTGAAGTATTTCTTCTCTAGTTCTTTTATAATTACGCAGTGTCCTGACGGGATAAATAAAGTGTTATAAATAATATTATTTACATAATGAAGTTGTCGTAGAGGCAATAAATATCGGTTTAACGGAAGTAAATTGGAAGACGCTGTCGGTTTTTTAACGGAGGGGCTACATGACACAGTATGCACAAGTTACGATCAAGATTGGATGGCTTTCTATGACTAAACAGTAGAATTTGAGAAAAAGCTAAGGGAAGCTAACAACTTTACTCATTCGTAAGAAATGGAGATTGGCTGCTAATGCTGAAAATTGCTTTAAGCTTAATCATTACCAAAAATAAGTCATTCAGACCTCCATACTACGTAATTTATCATTCGTATTCCAGCAAAGGTGTTGTTCTATAAATTGAATCATCACTACGACAAATCATCACGACAAAGTCAACATAGACGCTGTCGGTTTTTTAACGGAGGGGCTACATGACACAGTATGCACAAGTTACGATCAAGATTGGATGGCTTTCTATGGCTAAACAGTAGAATTTGAGAAAAAGCTAAGGGAAGCTAACAACTTTACTCATTCGTAAGAAATGGAGATTGGCTGCTATATGCTGAAAATTGCTTAAGGCTTAATCACTACCAAAAATAAGTCGTTCAGACCTCCATACTACGTAATTTATCATTCGTATTCCAGCAAAGGTGTTGTTCTATAAATTGAATCATCACTACGACAAATCATCACGACAAAGTCAACAGTTTATTTTTTAACGTATTCCGCAGATTCATATACTTCTTTTGAATTTAGTTTAGTACTTCAACCTAGTCGGACATGGGCATGGGACACATATGCAATACATATACAATAAAATAATACATGTTCTTGTGTCTTGTGCTAGTGTAATGTTTTAGGTATGTAGTAATACTAGCGGCTAGAAAGTGTTATTACAAGATTGTAAACATTACGCATCTCTCCGTTGTGTTGTGACATGTGCATCATACATGTATGTAATACAAAATACCACTTTGTGCATATATTCAAATTTAACTTGAAAAATTGAATGTATGAGCTATAACTGTGTGTAAGGAGACCTTCTTCTAAAGAGATCAACTGATCGTGAGATCAGTCATGCAATGAAAAACGAGATTTTGTGTATCAGCGTATCATTTTAAGTCTAGGGTACTTTGTACTTCAGTTCAGTTGCATCAAACGTATTATCTTCTGAACTTTAACCCACTCATTCATTCACTCACATTCGTATTATTCTTCGTTACAAGTAGGGCAGACTACACGATTTTTATAATTTATTAAAAAGGCAAAAGCGGGACGAAGTCTATGAAAATTCTACAACCAGAAAAAATTGAAATTTTAACGAGGAAACATTAATTTTCGACAATCAGGCAAAAATTAATTGACTTTGATTGTCGTTTTCAAGAAGATAGAGGAACGGTGTAACAAATAAGTCTTTTAGATTTCAGGGACCACTTAAAAAATATTTGTCTTAGCGACATTCAACATTGAAATTTTCAGTATCGTGGTGACCTTGAAACCTTTCGGTCAATTTATTTCTCCAACTTACATACTAATCTATCTCGCAATATTGAAGGAACACTAGGATAGGAATTTTTGGAGACTAAAAATAAGTATATAGATAGGTTCTAATTTGTCTGAGATGACAACATATTAAGCTGTATTGTTGTAAATTAAGGATTTGGAAGGGAGTTTGTACGGGTGACTTTTTCTTTAAACTGTATGGTATTTATTAAGAACAGCGAATTGAAATAATCATGTTTGTTGATTATCAAAAAATTAAATTTTCAATGCGATACGAGCTCATATTCTTGAGTCTTGAGGTAATGGCTTTCAAAGTGAGGAATCTTGAGGAAAAAAACATTTTACTATCACCATGTGATTTAAAAAAATACCAAGAAGCTTACTTACTTAATATAGCTATAAACCAAAATGAGCTCTCTGATTAAATTCTGCTTCCGTTACATCCTTATTATTACAGTTATTAAGCATTACAGTACTGTATGTACCAAGATGCCTAAGAAATTATTTTATTGTGTTTTTAATTTATAAAATAAAATAAAACTTAAAAATTTTGAGGTTTGTAATATTTTTAATCTTTTGAAAAGGAATTTATAGGCAACTAGCTTTACCATCCTATAAAAACTACCGTTTAAACTGCTGCGTATTATAAATCAAAGTTTCATTAGTTTCAACACTACATACATTCTTCAAGCCCAAGCCCAAGTGTTGTTTGCTGCGTACTGCGTATCGTTGTCACCCATCAATTAAAATTTGTAAACGATTTTATGACAAGAGGTGTAATATATCTAGATACTAGGTACTTGCCTCATATAACCACCTGATAATAACAATAGTGTCGCATGTCGACACGGTCGACACTGCAGATTATTGGTCGAATTGTCCAGTGTCTCTCGTCGAGACTCTAGACATTGAATTGTGTATACGTAAGTACTGCGTGGGTGTGCATTCCACAGCATAACCTAAGCATTTCCATAACAATTTCCCACATTCTTTCGTTTTGTGTCATTGCCATTCATTTACCGTAACTAAAACTATCATCGATACTGCGCTACTTGACATAATTACGGCACGCCAATCCTCTTGGCAAAGGTTGAGACATCCAGCACGAAACGGAACGGGTTTTGGGGTTTCGAATTAGAGCCACAAAATTATTACCTCTCCCTATAATATTATGAATGAGTAAAAACATTAATTTACGAATTCCTATATGGTATACTGATCCATCAGTCGTGTGCGGAACCCGGCAGGCAGGCATAACCATTACCCATTTTCCTGTTTACTGCTTGGATGAACAAAGTAAAAAAAATATACATTTGTATTTAGGACTTTTAGGAGCGCAGGATTTTTGTACACTTGACTGTTGTTATCTCTTACATTTCTTCGGTGATGATAATGTATAAGGCAAAAGTGGTATCAACCGAGTAATATGATCTTATTAGAAACACGTTTTATAGTCGGTTTGCTGTTATTTTGTACTTACAGTGAAAAGAAAACGGTGAAAAGTTGTCGTTAAGTTAGCAACTTGTTATATTCCTGCATATAGGTACCTATCATCATCAAAACATTATGGTAGTGTAATTGTGCATCGCATGAAAGGTTGCTGTACTGCGTTTCCTGCTACTGCCCCCATGGCCACAACATAATCCAGAAAATGCTAATTTTATTTTCGTGTTTAATAACTCTCTAGTATATGTGCATGATTAACTTTCAAAGTCGGAGGTATTTTTCCAGTCTAGCCATCATCTAATAATTGAAATCACTCGAAATACAGCATATATTATTACATGTTGTTGATAAGAATATAAGTATCCCCCTATTGCCTGTTCCGTTCGCAATTTTCGAAATGATTTAATCAAGCACGTCTGAACATGTCTCAAAGTATTGACCATAAAGAATGGAATGGCACCGACAGACGTGTTTGCAGTGTGTACAAAACGTTATAACATTATACATTGAGGAAACCGAATAACAGAAAACAGAAGACTGGTTTTTGTTATTTTCTGCCTTTGCGTGTAAGGAAATATGTACACAAACTAGGCTTGCTCTTCTCGGTAGCATCTTTTTCTTCCCTGCCTGTCTTTCTTCCAACAGAACATTTTTTTCTTGTTTTGGCTGTCGTAAAAGCAAGTAAAATTTGGGCTATCGTCTCAGTCGCTTAAATGCTCTCATCCAGGAAGGTTCATTATTTCATAACAAAACGGCCGACTAGCCACCCACTTCATCGTGCACACAAACAAAGACTTGACGGATAGGGCCGGCAATTGCTGCTACTCCGTGGATCGGTTTCTTTTACAAACAAATTTTGCAAGTATATCAGCACATTGTTTTCTCTTAATTTTTTAACGTACAAGTACAAATCAGAAGAGAAGAAGTACAAAAGTAGCAGGATAGAAGAATTTTCTCTGCAGAATTACTAGCAGAGGTGGGGAACCACCGCCAAGCCAACAACTTTAGGAAACAGTTTGATATAAAGTTCACAAAATATACTTTGGAAAAAAATAACTAACTTTAAAAGTCACACGTAGCACAGTTTATTTGAAACATTAGAAAAACACAACAAGAATATTTTCCAGCAAAACCACACGGAAGCACGATGATGTCGTATTTAGTGCAATTCACCATTTTTCTCACCATTCACAGTCTATGTACAGCTGAAGGTAAGACAGCAAGTCTCTTTTATTTTACTCAAGTTTGTTTTACCATTTTTTCAGACTGGCAAAGTAAGTAGCTCTACTCATTTTCAAAATATTTTACAAGTTAAACAATTTGGCACGGCAAGGTCGTGTAATGTTGCCGTCAAGAGAAAAGTCAGGACGGCAAATTTTCACTTTTGTTTACATACATCAGTTTGATGCATCATCCTAATTCCCTATTGACTAGTAAGATATCAGAAGGGTATATGCATGAAAAAGTTTAAACAAAGTGTATAGTAAAAACCTGCGTAATTCTAAATTCTAAGTGCATCCATTTTCTATCATGGCTAGTATGATAGTATGCATAAAATATTTACGGCGCTGTTGTGGAACGTGTGGAAAAAGGTAAACACACAACGTAAAATGCCACTACTACGTCGCGTTGTTGATTCTCTCTTTTAAACGGCAATGCTGTTGTGTTGTATCATACGTAGTTGTTACCTCAATACAAATCGGATGCATCATGGAGCATACTAACGAGAGAACATCGGCGGCTGTCCGACGTAAATTTGGCTCATATTCTGGTCAACTATCACTCTAATGGAATTAAGCCTTCATGAAAAGTCTCAGGTTTCAATGATCAGTTGTTTTGGAAAATATTGAAAAATGGATTTTTCGAACCACATTTCTTTGGAAACCTTATGGAATTTAACATGGGAAACGCAAGTGAAAGGAGGGTCCCCCTTTGTTGATTTTCAAATTTTCGTATTGAATGGAAAAATATGGATTGATACTGTAATATTGAACAAGATCCTCCGATCGATTCCACATCCAAATCACTATTTATTGATGATAAATACACAAACCAAACGGGGCGTTTCTCTCACTTCCATTTTCTCATGTTAAATTCCATAAGGTTTCCATAGAAATGTGGTTCGAAAAATCCATTCTTTTCCAAAACAACTGATCGTTGAAACCTGAGACTTTTCATGAAGGCTTAATTCCATTAGAGTAATAGTTGACCAGAATATGAGGCAAATTTACGTCAGACAGCCTCCGATGTTCCCTCGTAAGTTATAAGGCAAATGTGCGTATAAATAAGTAAACAAACAATCTAGAGAAATGTTTCATGATGATGATAATGACGATGCTGACTGATGACGTATTTTGTTGATGAAAGTTTGAGAGAGTGACTGCCTCATCTCCTCTTGCTCTCTTTCTCTCTCTCTCTCTCTTCCTTTACAACTGCAAACTTTTTTGTGTTGTACACCATGTTCTGATTTTAATAGTTAGTGCGCTAACCAATTCTGAAATAGTTTCTAAATACGTGCAAAGGTATCGCCGTGTCGTCGTCAACATGAATAATTTTTCAGACTCTCTAGAATGGAACATACATCAGATCAAAAATTTATTAGCATCAAGGAAAGTTGAGAGGAAGCATTTCAGTTTACATTTTGTTGGTTTTGACTTTTGTTTCGCTCTAGTTTGCTCTCATTTCAGGGCGTAAATACGGTAGACATTTTCGACAGTGAAAATGCAAGATATGCTGATTTAGGAGAGAAAGGGTCGCCATGGGAGAAATTGGGGAAATGTGAGACTGGAATGAAAGAAATGTGGTGATTTTTTGGTTCAGCCTAGCCTAGGCGAATGTTTTACAATAAAATAAACTTAATGTAGATGAGAAATGAATAATCAGGATTGGTTATGAAATAATTTTTGCATTCCGACTAAACGATTACGTGTATTTAGTGTGACAGTACTTGAAAATTAAAAATAAAAACTTACAAATTATTATCAGTAAAATACAACGTCATATTCATGTAGCACACTAGAGTATTCTCAAGTCCAGCTTTCTACACAAAAGAAAGAGTGTGGTGGTAAAACATCTAAATAAAAATCATCATAACTTCCAGAAGATAGAGTTTAGGAAAGCCTTCTTCACGAAAAGTAGCAGATAGTGATACTATCCTTTATGATTCAGCTACGTTTCCAAATTGTTGTGATGAATAAGTTGTGCTCATCTTCGGAGAAGTTAGGAGAGTAAAAGTCATGGGATACAGTAATCTTTCATCCCAAAACATAGTATTGGGTTGGGATGAAACACTGAAAAGATAATATATATATATGTGTGTGTTTGTTGTTTGTTACCTTAAGACAACCGACAACAAACAAAAAGTACGAGTGCATTTTATGCAACAAAAGACGAAACGACAAAATGCATGAATGCATGCATGCAGAGAGCAGTCAGACCTTCAGTTCAACTTGCCAGAGGAACACAAGGCAAAATGGTCTGTCTCTATCTGATGATGTGTGTTTGTTTGTAACTTTCTATAAGTTGCAGCCAGCAGTTCGACAGAACAATTGTGAGCGATACGTTAAGTAAGTAAGTACCCGGCGGAAGATCTGTAGTTACAAAGACAGCTAGAAAGCGGAAGGAGTTTTCTGTTGTACTTGTACTTGTACAGCCGGCGGTACTACCAACTTCATCCGCTCTTGGCACACAGACTTCAGACTACAGACGCTCAAATTTGTTATTCTGGTCTTACCACTGTTCACTTTACTACTACATAACATCCAACGATAACTGCTTTAGTTTGTACGAAATGTTCGGCTATCGTCACAGGAAAAGGGATCCAGACAAGTTGTAAAAAGATACGATGATTTGATAATACAAATACTTTACGAGGACTATGACTGTGACGATTATGTAACGGCTTTTCGTATACATACGAAGAAACACACAGAAAACAACTTTCCTGCAACATTTCAGCTCTCGATCTCGACTTGTATTAAAATCATAAGATGACATTGACTACTTTCTTTAAAGCTATCCTTCCTTATCCTTCCCATCCGTTGATATTTATGGACAGAAATATTATCTATGTGTAACAGCAGCACAGAGTCACTCAACAATATAATATGCATGGATGTCTATGTGTGACAAAGCATCATGTTGTTGGAGTAAATGCCTATACAAACTTCACTCCATCTATATATGAGCGGTGGTCATGTATGCTGCTTTCTGAGGGGTACAATTTCTTTGTTCTGTACAATTTTTTTCTTTCTTCACCAACGCCTTGATAATTTTGTTTGTATTTGCGCGTATAAAATCCAACAGTCGTAGAATTATTTTATGTCAGATCCTCCTTGTCCGATTTTCTTTGCGATAGTGATAATCATCTTGCACTTTGTCAGCCTTTCTTGCATACATATATATACCCACTACGGAATAGTTTTTTAAACTGTGTATTGCACATATGTTGTTGTTACTACCGCTGTCAATAGACGAATTTCTAGAATATGTAGGTGTATAATATAATACGATGGTACACATTAGACATTGCACTACTCTACTGTTTAATCCATAAAATTATAACATGCAAAAATACAGTTCATCACAATTTCATGTGATATTATTATTCCAACTGCTTCTAAAATATGTACATGCAGAATTATATGAACTTTCACAATGTGTTCCGTGTTTACAAAAATGTGCGTACCTATTGAACTTTAATGGATGCTGTCTCGGCTGGGTTTTTGGCTGCAAGGCATTTTTGTTACGAGAAAGACGGACCAGGGCCAACGGCAAATTAGCATTGCATTCATAACGTGTAATGTATACTATTTTAATAGACACTAAATGCATCTCCTGACCAAAAAAAAATAAAACAGCAGCGAGTTCTTCTACCCAGCCATTCATAATTACAAGTTACTAGTCACAATAATGTGCATAATTATAAGTGGCTAACCGTCTGATCTGAATAAAGTATTTCTAGGTTCTATTAATTATACCAGTCATCTTCCCGTCGGCTATATGGGAAAGTAGAAACCCTGAAGGTGGCTGCTGTATTTATAGAGCAGGAACGTTCGTTCATGTTATTAGGTAGGTCTACACACACGCCGTCGTGTCGTATTCTTATAGGCAGTTGACAGCACCAATATTATGCTGGCTGGTGGATGCTTTTCTAGTCGTCGTTTGTAATCAGTAAAATGTAGGTGAGGAGGTATCATTGTTTCAAAAATAATACACACAATTTTATTTATTCATTCTCATCCCATGGAATGAACAATTTCTTTAAGTCAGCTTGTCTGTGTTAGAATTTCGCTGCAGAAATTCATACATTACATTAGTATAAGTGAGATCACTGCATAAGTTATAAAATCTTCCCCATTCTCTCAACGCAGAGCTCTTTATCTTAATTAAGTGATTAAAAATTAAATTGCTTGAGCATAGGGAAACTATCAGAGGTCAACAGGAAGGTTAAAAAGATTGTAAGAAAAAGTCTGTGAAATAGCGAGGAGCGTATTACATGGGCTGTTAATACTGTAAACATATCTATTCAAGATATGTATGCAGAAAATAGTTTCGGCTACTGTGGTCTAAAATTAATTTCGAGAAGGATGTGAGGGATCAAGAAAAAAACTCGCCCAAATAGATTAGCAATGGACAAAGCATTTACTGCGTTAGTACTGGTCAGGGTGAAAGAAAGGACACTTTATTACTTGGTTATGTCTCTAAAGGTTAAAGGCTAAAGGACATCAGATAACAAAAAAAACTGCTACAATAAACATTGTAAGAAAAGACATATTGAAAATCAGTTAAGCTTCCTTCTACTTTTTTTCATAACAGTCGCATCTTCTCCATTCGGCAATAGCTTTGCGGGAATTTATGTATTAGGATGGCTTTATATCCTCGTGAACAGCTCATAAACTCGACAGTTTTGGCATACTTGTGGTTTATCTAACATCAGATTAGTGAATGTAGGTAGAGAGGTAGACTAACTTTCTGAATGGCATTCGCCTGACTATAAGTTTCTGGCTTCAAGTTACACACTATATTAGAAACTTTATCAAAAGTGCTGTAGGCTAACCCAGGTTTTTTTTTCATACGTATCTCATTGCNTTCTGGCTTCAAGTTACACACTATATTAGAAACTTTATCAAAAGTGCTGTAGGCTAACCCAGGTTTTTTTTTCATACGTATCTCATTGCTGAAGACGATTCAATGATGATTGTTTTCATCACCTTTTGCAAAGAGGACTTTTGGTACTACCTTACTTTACTACCTACTCTATTGAATGTCGAAGTCAACCACTTCGTTTTCGAGTACTACTTCTCAGCAAATGGTACAGGATATTTGAGATTTAGAATGTATTAGTAACTCGGAATAAAATTACTCTTCTATTGTTCACTGTTATTACTATTACTTATATAGGTAGTCGAACTGTCGTACTTTTTCATATGTACATATATATACAACATGTTGTAAGACTAACTTTGGCGTGAGCGACACCCGAAAATCCAAACCGTTTTTTATGACTTAAAGGCAAACCCGTGAGAGTTCTACTATGCGTACTATAAAAATCTACTTACTACATGACATGTGGTGCAGACGTAGTACGGTACGATGGGGCAAACTGTCTACTTGCTGGGTTCATGTCAACTATATCACTTTTATCCTCCAATACTCCAATCTTTACAATAGAACTTCCTGTGCTAAATTTAAATTCTCTAATAAAAAGTTGGACAGTTCGTTCTTTGTTGGGGTAATCTTTAGCTTGAAAATTCTATTGCTCTGTACAGTAAGACGGAATAAATACAGTATGCAAGGCATTTTATTTGGGGGTTTGGTACGCTGAAGCTCCCGGATTCTGAATATATTGGTATTCTGCTATTCTCTTCACTACCGGCTCTTGTAGAGTATCGAACTCATCCGGAATGATGTTTCCAGAAAATAGATACTATCGATAAGTAGCCATAGACTCATTTCTCACGAAAAAGTAACAGTATTCGTAACTGTCATTGGGAAAAGGCTATAACTGTCCCAAAAACTTGGGTCGATTAGACCATTTTTCTCCACATGAGGTGCATAAACTAGTTTTTGATGAGCTGACCAGCTCTAAAACAAACTGCTTGCAGTGCAGTAATTTGTTTCATGTCACAAGTATATTATTTGAGATCTGATGACACAGATTGTTAAAAATACAGGTGCAGAAGTAAAAACGACGACGCTTCGCTGTTTTTTGAACCATTGCTTTTGTTGGAGAATTCTAAAAGAGTCTTATGTCGTTTAAATTAAATGCTGTATGACGTAATATTACAAATGTTATTGACATTTTAAGTGTTCAACCTTTCATTTCCTTCCATATCATCCAGGATGAGCGAAAGAACCGTTAGCGGTAATACTGTAAATTAACACCTTTTACCCTATCCAAGTTAAGTCCATGCTATTTAATATGCAAAAATATACATCCCTTAATCCATAAAACAAAAGCTATATCGCCATATGGTCAGTGCAATGGTCTGTCAGTCCGTTAAGACCATCGTGACTAAAAGTACATGCTACCCCGATTTTGATCAAATTTGAATAGGCATCTTGCTCATGGGCAAAGGAACTCGTATTTGTACAATTAAAGGTGTAGTTTTTGTGCTATGATGTTCGCATACAAAAAAACGTAAAAATTTTCATAATAATAATTATCGGCTGACTTTAGAAATTAAGTCAGCTAGTCAGCATGCATCTTTCATTACTTATGTCGAAACACAACCGATCAACCCCAAAAATTTCCTCTGAATGGGCACCTGACTATGACTGTTTAGTCAAAAGTCTGCATTTTACTGTTGCCATGCTAATAATATGCTTTGCATAGGAGACAGAAGCCAGACAAGAGAAGCATTCCCAATGGAATGATCATTATTACTCATTAACGACAATTAATTTATAAAAATGAACATGGCTCATTTTATTTGCTCGCGGCTTTCATGACATGACAACACAATTAACACAGACACAACTACTGCACCTACTACACACTACACGCGCTGCCTTTGACGAGGAATCGAAGCTAAGGTCAGCCATCGTAAATTTGCGAACCTACAACTGGCATCAGGCATGCTTTATTCACCCGTGAAATAAGTGAAAAAATATGTATAAGTTTGAAATTAGGGGCTCTATACGCTTATTTATAAAGTAGCCGTAACTGCGGACATTATGGAAATCGGTAGGTATATATTGGAGAATACTGAGTACCAGCTACACACTGCAGACTGATATATGGTAGCTTACACACATAATATTGCATCAACAATGTTTTCAACGGTCAACGATGCGACAAGCGGTGAGTACCGAAAAGTGTGGGAGGATAAGTTATTTGACTACACATACAACGAAATTCTCAAGATCAAGACAGGATTCCAACCAAAGTTAGCTGTGATCTTATACCATGTTCCCTTCTTTTCCCTCCCCAAAGTAACAATCGTGAAACCCCATCCACTAAATTTTGTCGACTTGTTCTTGTTTCATGAAGCCTAACAGACTAATTGAATTTAGATAAGTTTTCCCTGCAACTTTAAAAAGTCCTCCCACACACCAAAAAATGTACAAATTTAATTGAAAGTTTTTTCGTTACTTAGTGCCATATCGTTAATAAGAGATGTCCATGTGATTCAGATCAGTTTGAATGTAATTTTCCAATCCAGATTGAAGATTAAAAATCCTTGTAAAATGATCCAGTTCACTTGACGCTTCACTAAACCCGATATAGCAGTGGGTTTATTGATGTAAGTGGCGATAGTTTCATGTAAAACTTGTTACTGTAGTCCGGGTTAACGTTA
>JAHZNB010002643.1:0-16936 GCA_027744295.1 Callyntrura guangdongensis | reverse complement strand
CCCATGGATAAAAACCTCTCCGAAATTTTTTATATACTATCATAAGACTCGTTTGTTAAAAATTCGATGTTCTAATTTGTCTCTGTGAAATGTTAAATAAATACACATCTCTTCCTTCGGGAATTCGTATTTGTATTCCATAATGTATTAATTGCTTATGTGAGGCTAATTTGAGGAACAATATTCTAGATGAACCTTAAAATTGTAACGCTGCTGCTTGCTGAAAAGTTTTATGCACTGACCATGAGTGAACCCAAAAATGTGCTCACGAAGCCCATACTTGTTTTGGCCAGTGTTTAAAATATGTACAAGATATTGATGTTATGTGAGTGAGTATGTCGTATGTATGGGTGCACTATGCACATGTACATTTCTTATGGTATTATAAAGCAACCCTTTCAAAAAACAACATCATATGGTGGATTTAGTTGGTCAACTATAATTTCCAAAAATTAAAGGGTAAGTTTAAAACAAATCATTTAAATTCAAAGAAAGAACAAATTAATTTATCTGTTCAAGGTTTGTAAATTTGTATTCATACATTTAGTTCCATCGTTGTACTTTTATTTAAATCCGTGTAGGTATAAAAAATTTGTGGTATGTGGATGGATGAAACGAACTTGACAATAAATAAAAAATAGTGTTTAAAATCCTTGGAATTAAGTTTTAGTTTCGTTTCAAAATGGTTTTTGAGTTTTTGATGGGCTACGAAAATTTCATTTGGTGCATCAATATACAACGATATATCTTGTATGATTGTTATGAAATGAGAAGTTTCATTTTTCTCCTTAAAGTTAACAGAAGCTACATTATAGTTGACCTCGTGGAGGACGTTAAGATTAAGATTCCTTTCAGTGAAGACTCTTGCAATTAGTGTGGACTTCTGGGTGGGATATCCTTCGGACTTGGATTTAAGGAGGTTGTTAAAATTAACGATAGCTGCCTAGACTCTTGATCGGTTGCTGACTTTCCGTTATAAGATGGTTTTAGCGGAGTTAGGTCGTAAAATTACGACCGCCCTCAGGTCGCTCAACAATGCGACTGTTATAAATGAGGAAGTTTTGAATGCTATGTTAAAGGAGATTTGCAGCGCTTTGTTGGAGGCTGATGTAAACGTCAGACTTGTAAAAAAGCTGAGGGAAAATGTTCGGTAAGTCATAAATGTAACAGTAATAGAGGCTTAGGTTTATACTTCCTTTATATTTGATCTGTAAAAATGGACGGTATAACGTTTACAGAGGTGCCATCGATTTCGATGAAATGGCTGCAGGTGTTAATAAACGAAGAATGATCCAAACGACGGTTTTTCAAGAATTAGTTAAGGTAAAAAGGCTTCCCTAAATAGGAAATATATTAAGTACTAAGTACTCTTAAAAGCTAGCAGTTTTGGCTGGAATATTATGTACTATGTAATGCTATCTACATATTACATGTATGTATTTGGTCAAAAGAAAAGCTTTGAACGTTCATTTTATTTTTGAAGCTTGTAGATCCAGGTGTGAAAGCTTACCAGCCAGTTAAGGCAAAATGCAACGTCATAATGTTTGTCGGATTGCAAGGTTCAGGGAAAACAACAACATGTACCAAACTGGCTTATCATTACATGAAAAAGGGATGGAAAACATGTTTAGTTTGTGCCGATACTTTTCGAGCTGGGGCTTACGATCAGTTGAAGCAAAATGCAACAAAGGCTCGCATTCCGTTTTACGGAAGGTATATCTGTCAAATTTAGTGTAAACTTTATTGATTTTATAGAGCAAGTTACTATTATTGCTGCCGTGATCTTTTTTATAATTTTAAAAGCTATACGGAGATTGACCCGGTTATCATTGCCCAAGACGGCGTGGAAATGTTTAAGAAGGAAAACTTTGAAATCATTATTGTGGACACCAGTGGTCGGCATAAACAGGAAGATTCTTTGTTTGAAGAGATGTTGCAAGTTTCTAATGCGGTGGTACGATGTTCATAAATATAAATATACGATAATTAAACTGAATGTATTGCAAAATTTGATTCTTCTTGTAGACGCCAGATAACATCATCTTCGTGATGGACGCCACAATCGGCCAAGCTTGTGAAGCTCAGGCTAGAGCATTTAAAGAAAAAGTTGATGTCGGTTCTGTTATCATTACTAAATTAGACGGACATGCCAAAGGTGGTGGTGCCCTTAGTGCGTAAGTGGAAGTTTTAACAAACAATTATTTTTTTCGTACAATTTTAACTACTCAACACTGTAGAAATAGGTTTTGAATTGATGAAATTTTTACTTAATAGTCATATTATATTTATCACATATTTAGTGTGGCCGCTACACAAAGTCCAGTAATATTTATTGGTACTGGAGAACATATAGATGATTTAGAACCTTTTAAAACAAAGCCATTCATCAGCAAACTGTTGGGAATGGGTGACATTGAAGGTTTAGTAGAAAAAGTAGAGGAGCTTAAGTTAGAAGATAATCAAGAATTGATTAAAAAGATACAGCATGGACATTTTACGTTGCGAGATATGTATGAGCAATTTCAAAACATCATGAAAATGGGACCTTTTTCACAAATTATGGTAAATTATCTTAGAACTTTCCGCCAGAAAATAGCAATTTATAAATTATAAATTAGCTAACAATCAAACTTATTTATTTATTAAATTTTTACGCGTGCTATTTAGGGAATGATACCTGGATTTAGTCAAGATTTTCTAGGTAAAGGCAGTGAGCAAGAATCTATGGCGAGATTGAAAAGGCTGATGACGATTATGGATAGTATGAACGATGGAGGTAATTTTCATCGGGGTTTTAATTTAATATATATATATATATTCTAATTTATTATTATTGCATGTTCTATACGTTAACTACATATATATGGCACAATAATTTAGCGAACGACTAAAACAATTTTTCGTTGTTTGGGGTTGTTTTATTATTATATTATTTTTGAACTTGTAGGAGGAATGAATGGACTTCAAAATATAATGCGACAGTTACAACAAGGTGGAGGTGGCTTGGGTAATCTATTAGGGGGAGGGAAGCCTGGCGGAAGACATTGACCTTAAATTTACTGGCATTTTTTTCCTTATTACAGCTTGCAATATTTTTTTCTAACTAAAAACGTCTAATGGCGAATGGCGACATAAGATTCACATTTTTTCAATAGCGAGTGGTATGCAAAAATAATATCTATGAAAATCCTCGGTATGGTCTTTCCTAAACTGTCGTGAGTGTTATGTATTAGACCATATGATTATAAGTTTCTTATTACTTTGTATGACCTACGACGAAATTGGTTAATATTTCTACATTAAATGCAATCCCATATCAGGGTCAAACGTCGAAAATTATCCAGTTACATCCCGACCGATAGTAATATATGTATAATATGAAATATATTGTTTACATTATACAAGTATATATTCAATATTGGTACACTTTTCTAGTATTTTTTTAAATAGTTTAGTTTGTCGGAGAAGTTTGGTATTAAATTTCAAAAAATTACGCGAAACGATTTATATTTTTATGTTGAAGGGCTAACCTTCATTGATATGATCGGCTGGAGTTGAGAAAATTTTGTATAATTTAATTACTAAGTTCAGAGAAACGTAATCGGCAATAAAACGGCTGTATAATAGCTTAAGGTTTGGTTTATCTCTAGAGCTATATTATTTGTTTATGAATCATAAATTATGATAGATGGCACTAATGTCGACGTTTTCATTGATAAATATGTTTGTTTAAAATATAAATGTCTGGATTGTAAACTTTGTGGATTGCATGGCTGGTTGTGTAATCGTTGTCAACTAAAACGCATTTTTATTAGTTTATATATTTTTGGAAAGGGACCCTACCTGTTACAAATACTGTGAATGAATGAAAACAAAAATTAATATTACAAGAATAAATCATGCGTTTGTAACATACTTTATTTCCCAATGTTGCCGTCCAAAGACGATATCTATATAGACATTGTATTCTTTTATTCTTTATGTTAGAGAAAGTCAACCGTCTACGGTCAACATGTCTAGGATATTTTAAATTTATGTTATAAACCAAACAATTTTTAACTAACAGTTGCACCTGTTTTAAGTTTTCTTAATACTGTTTTGGTTATTGCACCTATACATGTTTTTGCATGCTAAGGTTGGAAAGCATGTGCGTGCCTGACAGAACTGCTTACAAGGGATAGAACTGAGTTGCCGCCGAGGATTGTAACTCTATTTGTCCCATTTTGAATTGAAGACGTTGAACCCATTTCAACAACAAAAGATTATGTATAGGACCGCAGGTTGGCGAGGGGAACTCAGCCGCATCAGTTTGAGGGGCACCAATTTCCCTCCGTCGTTTATTTGGTCCGCCGACTAATTCATGTAAGACAAAATCTGGCGGTGGATAACCCAAGCAAGTCTGCAAACGGACTTGAACGTGGGCTGGAAGCTAATAATAATTTTCTATTAAAATTTAAATTGGCCTGATTTAAATTTCAATTATGGACAACAGAGAAGTCTTACCTGACCATGGTGAGCATACAATACTGGATTCCAGAGTGGAAGTAGCCTGCTGAATACACTAGAATTGCATTCGAGAAGTGACTCGAGGAGGCTAAGAAAATGTAAATTGACCATCTCGGCGAGCTAAATTTACAAATGGCAAAAATCGAAACACAGTTATTGCGTAAGTTAAAATATACTGATACACGTCACACACACGTGGTATCATTTATGGGAGTGCTTACAACTTTGGAATGTGAAATCAGCTGCAAAATGGCAGGTGTAACTTTTCCCCAGAAATCGGTAAGAATGTTAGTGGAAACATTTGCAGGATCACTCGAATTGGAGGTTTGAGCTGCAGGTCCAACTTGTTCTAAGTAAATAGTCCACACCTATACCATAATTAGAAAAATTACAGATACATAATTAACTAAAAACATCCCATACTAATTAATGTTACATTTTCGCATACCTGGCAAAGTATAAACGCATGAAATAATGACGACATGTGAAGCACAGATGCTTTGGACTGTTCAGCAAATCCAGTCATGATTACATGTACGTGATCTGCAACATGACAGGAAGCTTCTAATGGAATTGGCACGCAAGCAACATTTGAACTAGGTCCAAACATAGCTGTGTGTGTAAGGGCTCCAAGTAGTAGCCATGAAAGCACCCTTATGTGCGCAACACAATCTAAAAACTCCTTGGGACTAAAAGGGCAGTCCAAAAAATTTAACACTCATTATCTCTCCCAATATGTTTTATTATTAATATGCATACCCTTGTTGAATAGCAGAAGGAGGGTTGTATAGCCATGGAAGATGTCGTCCAATTGCTCGATTTTCTCGGCTATTCCCCCGAGATATTTCTAAAGCGATAAATTGGGAAATCCCACCCTTTATAACACCTCCTAAAGTGTCTTCGTTCAGTCCACAACCGTTACCCTTGTAGTTGCTCTGCAATTAATGCGAGGAATATCATGTTAGCCTCATTCTGAACACTGAATAATTGCAGATAGAACTTTATATATAATTTTTTAAACAACCTTAATTTTGCTTAATGAATGAAAATCAGCTAAAAACTCCAATGAGTCTGTAAGATGTTGCCGCATACATTCAGCACCTCCGGTAGTTGGAGCATTGGATGGTTCACAAGTAGGAAATTTGGGAAAATCGTCAGTTCCAACATAAGGTGCCAAGGACCCTCCAGCATCCTTTTTTTAAATTTCATTCATCATCATTAATTAATTAAAAAATAGTATATCTTTTGATAAATTTAATTTGAAATTCACAAAACGACCAGACCTGTAATGCAAACGTTACTAGAGTAAGGAAATTTGAGTCAGGGATATTAGTTTTGAATTTCAGCGCTTGTACTAATTCCAAAATAGCAACACGGGTCAAAAGAAGTTTCTCTCTTTCCTGCACATGTACATATAAATGTTGGACTGAATTATCAACATGAAATTAATAAAACAGTATTGCAGATTGTAGTAGGAAAGAACGTACTCTTAGGAATCCACGATGGCACAAATGACATAATTCAACTAGGTTATTATATTTCAATCCCAAGTTTCCGAGTACAAATGAAAGAATTTTTGAAAATGGGTCCAAAATACTCTGGAAATTTTCAGCAATAAAAAGTTACGCTGTTAAAAGGAATGACAAGCAATTTCATTTATACTTATATTAACGCATATGTATATACCTTGAATGCAGATATTCCTGGCAATCTCATAAGACACGCCATAGTTCTCAAAACTCCATCAACCCCAGTTAAATTTTGCATTAGAGGCAAAATTTTTCTCAAGAAAGCTTCACTTAGTGGGATTACAGCACTCCATGTGGCCGATGCTGCTTCCAAAGGAAGACATTCCATGTACGTAGCAATGTTATCAATGATTGGCGCCACTGTGTCCATCACAATGCTCTTCCTTGCATTTAATGACTACAAGAAATTACAGCAATGCATAATATAATAAGCGTTAATAATATATTCTTTGAGTATTCTCCTCTCCATTCGCATTAAACTTTTTAAATCTGATTATCAAGACAGATATAAAATGTACATACCTCAAAGAGCATTTGAAGAGGAGCAACTGGATTCAAAGCAGCAAAGTCAGCAAGTGAAAGTGAAATCGACTTAAATAAATCAACTTTGATTTTCTCTATAAGATTAAAATGACCTCTATATTGTACTCATAATACAATCAGATTATACCATTCAAAGGCAAAAAATACCACTGACAAAGCATGGAATAAAATGAACCTGGAAATTTTGTCTGAAAAAGTTGTACGAAGACCCCGTAAGGTGCCAACTGATGTAAAACACAACGAAGAAATTGGTGTGCCACGCTTGACACTGCTCCAGGAAAGTATGATGAACCCTCCACTTGCCAGGGAAATAATGGTTTTAATGCCAATCTGTTCAAATATTCAAAGTTGAACCATTTACTATTACATTTTTGTCTCAGATTATCACAAAATATTTTAATCAGCATTTTTCTTACCTCGTGACAACTTTTAGAATTTCTGGCATAAAAGGAGCAGCAACGGCTGGCTCTCTGTGTATAAACGTTTCAAGCGCAACAATGCACAGACCAAGTTCATCGTTCGTGTAACACTCTAGCAACACACCACAATCCCCACACCGTTCCTGTACACATTCTTCTCCAACTCGCAGGCAGCTTTGTTTGAGGTGTTGGTGAATATAACGAGATGGATGCCCGCTACCTTCAATGTTTCCTCTGAAATGCATTTGTTCGAAATTAAAGCTCACGAAGTCGCAAATTATGATGCGTGTGTTCCAACCAAATAGAACTTTTGATTCTTACGCAAATCCAACGGACTTTCCGCCGTCCTGTTCACCTCTCCTTTCACGTTCATCTTGAGGCTTTTGCCCACCTTCAAAAACATCAGCATCACAGACGTTAGGTTGCTTTACAAGCTTTTTTGGAGAGGTTGTTCCAAATCCCTTAAAATCAGTAAATTTAGTTGATATAATAATATGTAGGTATAGAGTAGAGGTATTATTGGGTACAATTCTGGACGCAATAGTAATTCTGGCACAGACAGAACCTGGCAAGATTATTGATATTGATGCATACCTCAGCCTTATGCAGACCCTTACTTTCTTCTGTAATCATAAACGAAGCACAATTTTAGTACATCTTTTACTAAATCTCTTTCAGTCTGTACTTAACAACACTCGTACCCGGTTTGTAAGGTTTTTCGACTCCCTGACCACCAAGGGAAAGAAGCCTTTCAACATGCGGTCGTTCTGGCTCCGAACATTCTTCCCCACTTTCACCTTCGTCTATCCGAACAGTGGGCCCTAGAGCGTATGACGATGCTATTTTGGGAACAGATGCAAGAATCATGTGAAAATTTGTCAAATGTTTTTATATCTTAATTAAAAAAGTACTACATGGACCAATTGAAAAAAGCACCAATAAAGATGTCATGTATCTACAGGTTAAATGTCAAACCTATTGTAATCATATCCATTCTGGACATTGGTGACTCTGGAGATTCATATGGGCTTCCGTGACCTCCATTAGTGTTTATTCTTGGTACCGATTTAACGGTAGGAGATAAAGGAGGAGCGTTGAAACCAACTGGTAGTAACCTTTCCAATGGTGGCGCAGGAATTTTAGCAATTTGCAAAGCCGCTTGCACACTTAAATGCCACGGAAATTCTCCTCCTGCCCCTAAAGCTTTTGCGACAGTGCTGCCACTTTTACTGCTGGTGCTTCCCCCGGAAGAAGATGATTTATTGTCACCTTCACTTGCAGTTCCACTACCAATGAACCATCCAATACTTTTTGACTTCTCAGATGAAGCTGATAAAGGTGCAGAACCAGCATTGTAATGGGTAATTTTAGGGCTTTCAGATATAACAACAGGTTGAAAAGACTGCGACGGATCTATTGTTTGAAAATCCTCAGTCGGATGAAGAATTGTGGTGGCAACTTTTGAGGGCTCAATTATAGCTAATTCCGTAAAACTGCACTAAAAGCGTAAACCATTTTATCTAATGAATATTTATCCTTAAAATGGATATGCATGTATGAATACAAGTAGAGCCTTGCTAAAGTTAATTACTTACAATATTAGCGGATGCCATTATCTTAGGAGATTCCGGTATCGCTGCAAGCTCTGGTTCGATGTCGTCTGGATCATCAGTAGATGACCTAAAACAACGTTTGGGTAAACACGAGTTGCTGCATACTGCATCCAATAAAAGACATGCTTGTTCTGCTGACAGCATAAATAAACTTCTTACATCATGTCAAAGGATTCCGACACTGCACCTGTTATGCTTTTCTTTTGCTGTTTTACAGATGAAATACTACTCACACTTTTCCTTGCTTCTCGAGTAGAGCTAAAACTTGGCGACATATTATGTGCACTTAATGGAGTTATCGGTGGCGTCTCATGCTCTGTAATGTGCTCTAAGTCCCCAGCCAAATTTCCCAAAGTTGTACGGCTAAAATCTATAGAATACAAAAATGCAAAA
Organism: Callyntrura guangdongensis; assembly: GCA_027744295.1. NCBI lineage: Eukaryota > Metazoa > Arthropoda > Collembola > Entomobryomorpha > Paronellidae > Callyntrura > Callyntrura guangdongensis. The sequence goes on along the minus strand of JAHZNB010002643.1, from coordinate 7,933 downwards.
ATGCTAATAATAAATTAATTGTATATATAAATATAAATTTAAAAAAGTTAGAAGTGTGTTAGTAAACCACATACCTCTAGATCTACCTATGGGCTCATCCAAAATCAATGTAGACGGAAGCGGTCTACACTTGTGCTCTTGATAACTTAGTGTATTCAGAACGATTCGGATAACAGTTTGTATTTGGAATGACAGAGGTGAAACTCCGTAATCATACTGAAATATAACAAGTTTCAAATTTAAAGTTTGATTCATTTTGAAATGAGATGCTTAATTGATATTGGTATCAAGTAAAAACTACCTTATACAAAATAACAATCAAACTCATTAACCAACTTCGTCGAACATGTGGCTCTAGATACCATAATGAGTACGAAGGATGAACCCGTCCTCCAGCATTTTTAGATGGTGCTGGGCAATACTGTAAAATCGTCAGTGATAATGGCAACAGTGTTCCTCCGATTCTAAAATTTTGATCCAGTACTTGAGGTAATGTGGACACAAAAGAGTTAAACACGGGAGACGACCGCATTCTTGCCGGTGGAATGAAGAAAGTTTTATCCTGGGAATTATACCCCAGCAGCATTGTTATATGACGTAAAAGTACATTTTGAGTCCTAGCAAGAGCTTTGTTGTCACTTGGAAGAGACTGTAAACAAAGGACCAGCACGGATTTACACCTCATTAAAATGAACGACTATGAATAAGGCATGGAAATTCAAATAAATGTGACAACACAAACAATAGGTTTACCCCTCTATTATAACGTGACAAGAACTGCATGAAAAGAAACATTAATAAATGCATGGTTTCTTTGTCAGCCTCTTCTATTTCAATTATACGATGGAATATTCCCAACAAGTGACCATCATCACCTCCAAGAAGGCCATGAATGTAGCCTTCCACACCGTGACGAGATCCTTTTCTTTTTAAAGTAGGAGCAGAAGATTGCCTGTGATATCCTTTATCTTAAAACATTCATGTGTACTCATTAGATAAACCAAACATTTGTTTTAAAAAATTATAGTATATAAACTTTTCCTTTTACCTGAAACTCCCCCTTTTGCTTGTAACCCACTTGGAGCAGACATAGTTCGCTTGTATGTCATTTTGGATCCTAAGCTGGCAAACAATGTTCTTGATCCAGCAGAATAATTATTTTCATGCTTCATGAGAGCCTCATGCACTCGGCCCAATTTTCGAATAAAATTATCCAAATTGCCTTCAATGTTTCGAACATCTAAATTGACCAAAACAAGCGCATGCTGAAAATCTCATATTATGCTTTCACAATCCAGTAATAAGTTCAGACTTTGAAAGTACCTTTTGTAAGTGTTATATCGCCCAGTCTTTCTAAAGTAATTTGGGCCTCCAGAAACAACGTATCAAAGCAATTCAAAAAGAAATCCCAGCGTAAAATTTTCCGGTCACTAACTGAATTCAACAAAACATACAACGACTGCAAGATCACCGGTCTATAGGGAAAAAAATACTATTTCAACAAGCCATGATGCAAAAAAGTACTATTTTATTAAATAAAAACGAATACTATTTTATATATTTCACCTATCAATAATGACCGTATCAAATTGCGTTTCTAAACAGTACATCAAACTCTGCAAAAAGATTAGCATGAATAACTCAAGAAATGTGTATGCAGCTATATGTACCAAAATCAAAAGTATAATTTTCATAAGTATACCGCATAGGCAGAGTCATGAATGGTTCCTAAATATAGGGCTGCTCTTTGTGCAACTGAAACATGTGGATCATCAAGGGAAGAGATGACGTAGCAAAATGCATTGGCTAAAGCTGTCTGCAAGGCTTGACTGTTGCGTACCGGATGCGAGTCCATAAAACGAGTAATGGTTATCACTCTCTCCACTAAGCAACAATCAATGAAAGAAATGTGTAAGATTTTTTTTTGTACTTTGGCCTATTTTAAAGGTGTCAATGGTGTCATGCTATTTTTACCAGCAGTAAATCGGCGTCTCCAATCTGGACTTTGAAATTCCTCTTGAATTTGCTTCCAAAACATGTCTGCTCCAACAGGTAAAGTGACACAGTGGAGCAAAATTGGTACAGCCTGCTCGCAAATTTGAGAATACTCTGCATCCATAAGTTCCCACAAACTGTTTATAAGCCAAAAAAAAATAGATCGGAACGCAGGATTATAATAAGAGGTCTACATCACAATCGTAAAGATATATAGATACGATATAGTTGAGTAAAACACTAACTTTTTTATAATTAAATTTTCTTGACACCAAATTACAAATCCTCTGTGATCTTTGGATGCTTTTATGAAAACTTCCCCGTGGAGAAACATGATCCTGAGACACTTTAGCATGTTGTGCATCACTTCTGGGTCCTCCTCGTCCGGTATTTTCTAGTGTTATTATCCGTAAAAGTAAATGATTTCATCAATCGTAAATAAATTTCATAAATTCTCTTAAAATAATTAAGAGTAAATTCGAAAATGTAATAAAAATAAAATACACAAGTACCTTAAGAAGTTCGTACGTAAACTGAAGGTAAGGTGGTAGTTCTTCTATTAAAAAACGAAATTTTCCAACAGTGGTTACCCAAGAATCTCTTCTATCATCTCCATCCCCATCTCCGTCTCCATCTCCCAACAACGGAGTTGATTGAATTTGTGCTGTAGCATTCGCTAGTGGTTTGGAAATAAAAAACAAATTTAATTTAGCATTTACTCCCAATCTGAGAATATTAAAGTATTTTGCTAAACCACACAGTAGCTAACCAGTGTCTGAGTCAGTTATTGTTACTGCGCGTGCAACAGCTTTAACAGTTCTATCAGTAGATGCCATAATGGGTCCTAGATCAATTTCTGAAACCGTCTCCACTGTAGCAGTTAAGATCTGAAAGGATCAGTGAAAAATTAAAATAAGTTTTCACGGTAGTTGTATTAAATTTAAACGTTAAAGAAATATTGATACATACAAATACCTGCGGCATATTCACAATAATTCCTTCCAACCCTCTGCTCTCAGATTTAGGGGAAATTGCGGGTCTTGAGTCTCCTTTAGTATCTTGCTTTTGTGGAGCTTCTAAGATGCCTTTCCCACCAAACTCCCCATCAGGACTTACAATAACCTGTTATTATGATGTGGTATCCCAAAGTTTTCCGGTTTTTAAATAAAACTAGTTTTCAAAAACTTGAAACCAATATAAACATAGTGGTGTGATCAAACTTACGTCAGGTGCTAAAGCCGAATTTTCTGCAGCCAGTTTCTGGACAATTTCCAGAGCGAGTTGATACCATAAAACAGCCATTTCGCAAAACTGACAGTCTTGATTCTGCTGGCAAGTATGAGTTCCGGGCCATGGCATGGCCACCATGTTATGGAGTAGAACCATTGCATCTTTTGCAACTAGAGTTTGTAGGCCTTTGTGTTGCTCCACCTCTTGAAGCTCCAACTATATTATAAGAAACAAAGGATTTTGTCTTATACATTTAATTTTCCTTTGATTATATGCATATAAAATACAGTAGTGCAAAAATGGAAATTGTTAAAACATACTTGCTTCAAAATAATATCCAACATAAATATGAAAGATGACAGCATCAATTCACTATCCGATTGCTGCTCCGTATGAAGTTGTATGTTGTCCTCATCGTCAGAAAGAGATGATGCGTTGGGAGAATCATCTTGACAAATAGCAGCTACGAATTTGTAAATCAGTGAAAAATAAAATTAAAATCAAACGCCAGACTTTCAAATAACCGGCATAAAAATTGGTGTGCCTTACAAATAACATCTTTATTAGCATCTCCGGACTGAGAAACACTTCCACGCTTTGGAACTTTATCTTGCTTGGGCCGTATGCCTTCTCGAAATAAATAATATCCAACATAAATATGAAAGATGACAGCATCAATTCACTATCCGATTGCTGCTCCGTATGAAGTTGTATGTTGTCCTCATCGTCCGAAAGAGATGATGCGTTGGGAGAATCATCTTGACAAATTGCAGCTACGAATTTGTAAATCAGTGAAAAATAAAATAAAAATCAAACGCCAGACTTTCACATAACCGGCATAAAAATTGGTTTGCCTTACAAATAACATCTTTATTAGCATCTCCGGACTGAGAAACACTTCCACGCTTTGGAACTTTATCTTGCTTGGGCCGTATGCCTTCTCGAAATACAGAAAATATGAAGTACAGGGGAATAACAATTTCTAGTTTTGATAGCACCTGGAACACGAATTAAAGAAAGAAAGCATATTGAAGATACCAATCAAGAACATCATCGTTTAACATAGTTGATTTGAATTTCCACATAAGACTAGGAAATTACCTGGAGCCATTTCAAAGCTTGCTCTTTTACTTTATGAGAAGTTTGGTGAAATCGAACAGCTATAAACTGGTACATCTGTCTGGCCTCGAATCCAAGCGGATTCATTTCTGGGTCCATAACTTTACTGTGTAATAGATAAAAGTTTGCTATTGAGTGACAAATTAGTACGCTATTATTCCCAGAGTTATGGTACTTACCTCAAAATTATTTTTAATTCTCCCATCTCTTCCTCCGGCACCTCAGAAGCCATTGACTCCATCCAGTGAGGCATAATTTGACTCCAAATCTCCGCAGATATCACATCATAGGGAACCAGACAGAACAGTCTGTTGAAGCCTTCCCGGAGATGGTATGTCCTAGATGAAATTACATCCCTGAAAATGGAAATTAAACAGTAAATGATTTAGGTAAACTAAAAAATAAGCAAATTAACAAATACATTACGCAGGTACAAAGCAAGAAAACTATCCGTACCAATGCCCTCCAACACGAGCATAGTCTGGGGGGTGGGGAAGCAGACAAGAGACAAATGTATCAAAATGGGATTTTATAACCTTTTTCAGCCATGGGCACACAATTTCAACCTTTAAACGTTCCAGCGCATTTGCTGATGGATCTAAAAGAATTATAATTTATTCTTTAAATTAGTTTAAATTGTTTCAAACTTGTTTAAACTTATTAAATTAAGTTACTAACACTAACCATTCCCCAAATACGCGGTTGTGTTAAACCACTGAAATAGTGCTGAAAGTAATCGACTTAATACATCCCTCATTATGTCATCTTCTGGGCTGAAAAACCCGACAAGTAACCAAATGCCAAATCTACCTAGGAGTCGACGCTCTTCAATAGGAATAGGATCAGTATAATTCACCATCGGTGAATAAACGAAGTCTTGTTTGCTGATCCAAAATGTCTTTGGTTCCTCCTCTGGTGGCAAGTGGTTCAGCTTCGAGCAACGAGCTAATAAGATAAAGAAAGATAACAGAAATTAATATAAAAGCTTAAAACACTGTTATGTAGGACCAGCAATATTAGCAGATATAAATTTCTTTATGCGGTGTTATATCCATTTGTCAAAACGTTGGGATTGGGACTTGAAATTTACATGAACGATAAAATTAACAATTTGCATTACATTACCTGACAACTGCTTCTACATGATAATTTAGCAATTCCGTATCAGAACTGTCCGGGGCCTGAATGGATTTATGAAAAACATGATCCAAACCACGCCTGTTGTTATGTCTAATAGAATGACATTGACTACAATAGCGTATAGGTCTATTCCCGTTGTAACTTGCACACTCCGCATGAAAGCATATAACCGCGTTTAAGACTTTATCGGGCCCTTGAGACCTGCAATTCTAAAATAATATTTAAAATGAGTGATATAAATATATTATAATAATTGGTTGTATTCAGGTGGCATGAAAAATCATGTATGTACTTTGTTTTCACAAGTTGTGCCGGCCTTAAGAATAGGCAGTAAAATATCATATAAATGTTCTGAAGCATTAGCCTGCTCAGCCTGGAGACGACTTGAACATTCCTGGCACAAAAATAACGGTGGGGGGTTTTCTGGAGCCAACGAAACCCCAACTGAATGATCAAAGCAAACTTTAGCGGCATCAGCACACATTCCAGTATTATTAACACTGCACATCTCACTGCGACAATTAGGAATTTTATATCCTACGACAATAAAATTAGCATTATAAACAGAACGAGATAACCATTATCAGGAGTAATTTGGTGCTACAAAATAAGTACCATTAAAATTGAAGTTGACGTTTCGGCGATCGTACAAGGTAGGATTGGAATGAGGCCAATAATACACCAACAAATTCATCCCAACCTTCCTCGCTTCAACTGTTCCATAAGCAATGACACACAGAAGGTCCTTGATCGCATCTCTTTTGTAACACATCACGGCTTCCAAAATTTGGCAATGAAATTCTGTTGAATGGCGGTTCGATAAATAACTTATATCAGTTCAAAAAGACAACTGCAGTGAATAAAAGAGTTTAAGCTTAGTAATTACCCGATGTTGACGTATATTGAAACACCATCATTAGGACCGCTGAAACTGACTGCATAGCATAAGCAGCTTTCTCTGGACACTGGTCACAGTTGTCTAAAATACCAATGATTGCCGTCATTATGCATGATATGCTCATGATCACAAAATATAGCTTTCCATCTTGACAATTAATACACCAAACTAACACAGTGTAAACGGGAAAAGGTAGTGACATAAAAGATCGATAATGTCTTTATGAAGTGAGGACGGGAATGTTCCAAGTGATGTGGCCACAATATAAGGAAGGGTGTCTATTTGCTCATGTTCCAGAAACGGCAGAAGGCAGGAAATTGTTTGAAGAATGGCTTGCCCAAGAGCTTTAATTACAATTAATAATTTTGTACCATTAGTGTATAGTTTTATGCACATGACGGGTAATAATTTACTGAGTATTGAAGTATCGTCTTTAAAAAGATTTTTCGTTAGTATTAAAAACTCAAAAATAATGTAATTGTGAATATATACCTTGAACCCCTAGTTGAACGATTGGAGTCACATTCAATCAGTTGTACGACCACTTTAAATAAAGCATTATAATCCAAGTTTGGAAAAAGTTGCATTCGCACTGCTTCCTCAGATCTTTGTTTCAGCATTTCCAATGGGTATTCCGTTACATCCTTAAGCACCGCTATAAAATTTACAGCATTGAGTATCAGTCACATTAAAGCTCACATAGTTTGCATTATTGCATCAATAATATACTTGCAAAGTAAAACAGGTATCGCAAAATTGCAAAACAATTTGTACACACATATTATACATAATAATTAAGTTGACTACTGAAAACCCCATGTCAAAAGACTAAATACCGAAATATACAGAAAAGAACATCCCCCCACTCCAACGAATATAATAACCCCCCTCCACAACGACCACGCAAGTGGTCCACAATGTTGTAGTTGTAGTGCTATCATTATAAGACATATGTAGAATACTGAAAACCACGTGTCGGTCGAACGAATAAGGAATAACAAAGTTATACAGAAAACAACAATTTGAAGTCCTCTGAGGGTCACGGGGTCAACCAATCCGGGTCAGACTTGGTGTATATACAGAAGTTCACTAGACTGTTGTACCTAATCTCAACCGCAACTAGTGAAAATGGAGAAAAGATTACTCAACTTTAAACGTCCCATAGGGGGGCAGGAGGGGGTGCGTGTCAAAACTAAAAGTCAGGTGCACAACTAGAGACCTTAGGTAATCGATTCCCGAAGTCAGTTTTTTAAAATATGCTAACGGACGGACGAGCGGACGTGCACACAAACTGAAGCCTACAAGATCAAAAGATAACGCATAAATGAGCAAACAACGCTTACCCTCTCCCATTTTAAACTCTTACCAAGCAGCGTTTGCGAAAAATGTTTTAGAGTATTGGCGATGTCCAACCCAGTTGGAAGGGGCATAATCCCATTTGTCAACCGGCTATGGTAATCCTGAAGGTTGCGAATTTTCGCAGTAACTACGAAAAAATATTTAATACTGATTATAGTATGCTCTCACCACTAGTACAAAGTTATAATAACT
>JAHZNB010002642.1:0-16997 GCA_027744295.1 Callyntrura guangdongensis | reverse complement strand
TACCTTGACAACAAGTCAACTTGAAAACGGAAATGAGAAAATGTCCGCAGTCCAAGGAAATGCGATAATATACTGACCTACATAAAAAGTCAGAGGAAAATGCTGATTGTGAAAGTTGGGGAAAACGAATGCAAAACCGATTGGGTTTCCCTGTTCCCAAAAAAAGGAAATGAATCCAATAGTTATTGAAAGTACCGCTTTGATGGGATGGGGTGCTGACTACAAGAATCGAGTGACCCCTTTTGTCAATATATAATAATTGACTTTTTTTCCATACGGCGAATGTTGATTACAACCTGTCAACTTGCATGCATGTCAGTCAGAGTAGTTCAGACATACATACATATACTGACGTAGACAAGGCATGCGTAATAGAATCATTGGGGGTTCTCATCTCAATCTCACTTTCAATGCGACTTAATTATCCCTACCGCCACCATCCCAGCTGCTGTTTCGCCAATACTATTAATCTTGTTGATAAAGAAGGAATAATGCAGTTCATTATTATATCCGATTTATATAATCAACACGTCATTAAATAACCTTTTCCCTTTGGCTTTTGTTGCCTTGCGTCGTCGTCTATTTAATATTCACTCTGAAAAGAAACTAACTTATCAACACAGAGAAGCAACACACTAATTCACTCTTACATGCATGCTGCGGCACAACAGCTGCCATTCTTCAAACACTATTTTTTGGTCCTGAGATCAATTACTTTTCAAAGAGAAAATCTCGCTCTCTTTTACACACACACACACAAATTCTGCCCTGTTACTGCTTTTCTATCCGATGCATACATCCATTTACTTTCTTGTATGTGCATAGGTACGTGTATATGACTTGACCCCCTGCAGCTTTCTCAGGAAGTGAAAATCCTCTACTATAACGATGATATTCCCTTCTGTAAGCCTGTCTGCCTGTTTGTGTGTTGTATAGGTACGTGTATATGACTTGACCCCCTGCAGCTTTCTCAGGAAGTGAAAATCCTCTACTATAACGATGATATTCCCTTCTGTAAGCCTGTCTGCCTGTTTGTGTGGGTAGAATGAAAAACATGACAAGGCTGTGTGTGAGAGAGAAGAGGAATGATGTGTTTTTGTGTTTTTTCATCACCCGCCATCCTCCACTACCTTCATCACTCCCATAAAAAACTGTATTGAGAGTGTACACTGTACACATACACACCAGACCGGGTTTCGTATTATGTTTATAATAATACAACATCCGGTGGTATTATTACATCGCGCGTTTTGAACCCGGGATAATTTTACAAAAGGCTAAAATGCAAATCCATAAGCTTTCAAAGCGTATATCCAGTCAGCTCACTCTCTCACTCTCGGTCTCCTTTTCCCTTTCCTCTGGTCTGACACCAACAACTGATATTAGCCCACTCTGAAGTCGACGTTGGTAGAGAGTTACGTATACAGCTCTACTGGAGATTTTCATTTTGGACAGGAGACAGGAGGAGAAAGCCTTCTGGCAAAATCCTCTTTTGTACACTACATGCATATACATACTGCTCCACAGTTGCAAGGTGCAAACCAGTCAAATACCCCACTTTCCTTTCCCATTTTCCTCTCTGCTGACACCCTTCAACTTTACAATTTCAACAGTCAAAATGTATCATGCATGTTGTACTCGACGGCAAGTACATTAATAATATTATGCAGAACACAGTGCGGAGAGACGGACATGACACGAAAAGCCGGTGACAGACAGGACAGGCCAGCAACAGCAATAGAGGCAGCCCCGAAGAATACAGAAATACTGAGAAAATTGACATGAAACTGAAGAACCACGGGTTTGTTTGCTTGATTTCAGGACCCTGACTTGGCACTCTCGTTGGTGCTGCGTATAGTTGTTTAGGCATGGTTGACGTGATGATGTCAGATTTTCATGCATGCCTGCCTACATGACATTATATTGCCTACAGCCGATCCCTGTCTATTCTCCACTCTCTGTACACACATACACATATACTCTCTCATGATATTTTATATGGAAAAACTTCCGCTATAAAAAAGTAACTTGACATTATTGTGAACGACGAACGTGTTTTTGGCAGGGACGTGGGCACACACTCAGCAGTAACCAAAAGAGAGGATATAGGAGGACGGCAAAACAGACACGTAAAACTTAATCCTCGTCACTTACCCAGCTTGTGTGTATCTCATAAACTTGAAGAAACAGGAAAAACACGGAGGATGATCACACACTACCCGACTGAAAATTGTAATAGTATGCAAAATACCCAGTCAACAACAATAAAACCAGGTTCTCTCGATATGGGCATAAAAGAACATACACACCACCCAACCAGAAAAAAAGTCCAACATGGCACGATCCTTTTTATGAGAGAGAGAGAGAGAGAGAGAGAGAGAGAGAGAGGAAAAAACAAAAAAAGTTCCAAGCATATTATTAAGAAGGCAATATGGAGAAAAAAAGAAAGTTTGGTGACGAGAAAAGAGAGAGAGAGAGAGCATGAGACCTGAAAACATATGAAGAGTAACAAAAGTGACAACTACTACTTGTGAAGAAGAAAACAGATTCTCCTCTCGTTTCCTGTTTCTTTCCTGTTGTTCCACATAAATGTCATTTCCCTGTCAATCTGGTTCAGTTTCTTGAGCAAGTCAAGTGAAAACAGGAATCCACTCGAGTCATTCGATATATTGAGAAATATACATGACAATATTGCCACTTGCTACTAGACACCATCAGGCAGCAGAGGGGCAAAAAATAATGGTCAACAAAAGTCAGGTCGCGCAGTAGTGAGTAGTGAGCATTCATTCGACTGTAGGAAAATGACAACAGTGGAGAGCGAACTGACGTCGGCTTCATTACACACGACAAAAGCAATATGTTGTTGGGGTTGCGTCCATAGTCACACTTTTTTAGCTACATGTTCAGTTTGGGTTGCCAGTCGGTAACCAAAACAAAAGGGGAGCTACACCTTACAAAAGCCCGCTAGTGACAAGTTTATCCAAGTTCAAAATGAGTAAAACAGAGCAAATATTACGCAATTCATTACGTACGGCTGGTTTATGAGTTCCCAGAACGCCCAAGAATTCCTTGTCATTATCAAGAAGTAGAAGTTAACGAGGAGTAGTCTTGAAGAAAACAAAAATTTAAAGTAAAGAAAAGTAGAAAACGAAATGAGAATTTTGTTAATTTTTCCTAATGTACTTCAAAATGACTTTGGACAGCGAGGGAAAAGGAAGAAAAAAAATTCGTTTAATTTGACTCTCCGAAAATGGGAATGAGAATACTAGAAAAAAAGAGACGTAAATGACATCAAATTCACGCAGCTTTCACTATTTTCCCCAAGGAAAAAACAGAATCATCGTCATCATCAGAATCCCATTTCTATCCAGTAATTTGACTTTTTATTCATTTTCTTGTTACGGTCGCATCCTTATTTGTATCTTGCTTATTTATCCCACATTTCTACTCTTTTTTGAACTTTTCCATTTCTATCCACACGTTCGGAACGTTACATCACCCTCCCTTTCCAAATAACAGATAAGTAACACCAAAAGATTTCTCTCTCTCTCTCTCTGAAACCCCCTGTACACTTTTCTGCTTTCTAAAACTACTTTTTTCCACCTTTTACTCAAACTTAACGACTTTTCTCCAGAATTTCTGTTATTTTCATAACCCTAGTCATAAACTGACTTCAGGAAAGAAACAAACCTGTCTGTAGTCTTAAATTGTTGATAGACCACGGGTAAAAGTTGAAAAAAAATCCGTCGACAGCAACTAAATTACCAAGTAAGATGGTAATACAGCTGCTATCTCAGTATTCTTTCACTTTCTGAAATGTTTCCAGGAAAAAAGTAGTGATGAGAAGAGAAAAAGAGTGGCAAAAAAAGAAGATCATTTGGGAATTCTTTTCATCTCATCAACATCAGCAGCATAGCAGTGGCAGTAATGGTACTAGCTATACCGGAGACAAGGTAGAAAGAAACCTCATTTTATTTAGATTCGTCTAACGCATTCTAGTCAAATAGGCAGGAAGCATCATCCAAGTTATACTTAATTTGCTGCTGCTGCTGATGATGATGAGCCTTACGAATAATAATAATATTGCCTAGTTCCTGATAATACGATCCTTCCAATATTCTAACAGCCTATTTCCCCCGAAAATAAGATGAGCTTCTTTACAATTATACGGCAAGAAACTTGCTACCTTTGTTAAATATTTTTGCTGGTAATGCGCCCTTGTCCCGCTAATAATATTCCAGGAAGGTTGGTATTGTCTCTCTGAGATTGTATATTCTCAGTATTAAATCTGTCATAATGATATCAAATACCTATTTCTGACTATAACAATACCCTATTATTAAGAGTAACTGCTAATATAGCGATCGTCAATCCACATCATAACCGTCGTAAACGGCATCTCATGAAAAACCTACCCGTCCAGCCATTTTTCGTCAGATCAATTTTAATATCTTTTCGTTTGCGTTCCCGTCTTTTCTCTTTTTTAATAGACAGGAAGACAGGAATCATCTCATAAAAAACCTACCCGTCCAGCCATTTTTCGTCAGATCAATTTTAATATCTTTTCGTTTGCGTTCCCGTCTTTTCTCTTTTTTAATAGACAGGAAGACAGGAAAACGCTCTACAAAGAGAAAATATTCTTTATGTTGTTCATTCTTTTTTTCTTATCCTGTGCTACTGCCTGCTAGCGTATTATGATTATTATTATTTCTTTTGACAGGTTTATCAAGCCCGTGTCTAGTGCATCCACTTCACAATCAACTGTATAAGCAAATACATAAGGGTAAAATACGCAGGGAAACGTCTTAAAGAAAGCGCAGCGCTCGGTAGTGCAGTGTGTTGTTGAGACTGAGGGTTTCGAGTTTAGTTAGATCAAAGAAAGAGAGAGAGAAAGCGAAAAAAAAAAACAGCCAGCGTGGAAGGCTCATCTTCCCCATGAGTCGCGACGACAACTATTATTATTATTATTACTATTATTGTTGTACTGCCGTTGCCACCGTCGAAAGATATGCGAATATGTAATAATATTTTCCCTTTTCTCCATCACCACTCCACACATACACACACACACACACACTCTACAACTACAATGGCATTGGAGAAAAAACGGGGAAAATAAATTTATTTCATTTTCTCAACAGTTCTCATTTTCATGATGTCTATTTCCATAAAAAAGGAAGGAAAAGGGACTGCTGGAAAAAACAATAATAATAAAAATGAACTAAAAACTTGGCTTTGTGTATATTATCAACTTGACAGTAGAAAGTATGTTGGCATTACTACAACTACTACTGCTGCTGGAAATAACTAGCTCATTTGCAAGCCCATTGTCTGGTTCTGCTGCTGCAGTTGAAAATGCTTTTGGTAGGAAATTACGTAGAAAAAAGAAGCGAGTAACAAGTCCGTGAAAATAGCAAATTATACACTACCGCCTCCATCACCACCAACAGAACATATCTCGTTTAAAAAGAACACACATATAAATACATAGAGACACAATTTCCTTTTTTCTTTTCTTTTCGTTTTCCCGTTCTGGTTCCCCATTTCCTATTCAACCTCATCAAAACTATAAAATTCATCTTTTTTTTGCTTCCTGAACGACGATGAACAAGATGATTCTAAAAATATACATATATACCCTGCATATAAACGGCAAAACGAGAAATATACAGACTTGAAAAATTATGACGAAGACCTAGTTAACCTATGCAAGGGAGGGTATGGCTTGCGTAGGAAGGGAAAAAATGAAGTAAAGAAACATTCACTTTTTTATTCTTTCTCCTGAGATAATTTTTACTTTTTTAAAGCCCACGTCCCTATTCAGTTTACATGCTCCCAGATGAAAAAAAATGAAATATATACTCCGTCAACGCATATTATCATCCTTTCTTTCTCCGGATGATCTTGGTTGCTGTGGAGTGATGAGCGCCGTTGGGATTAGAAGAAAACGAAGAAAAAGGGGGAAATGGCAAAAGGTAAAGTGGTGGTAAATACACTAGAGAAGCTGCATAGCACATAATACACCTACAGATTCCTTGGAAAGTGCTGCAAGTCATGCAGTAAAAGTATGAGTTTCCATATTCTGTTTTTTAGCTCTTCCCAACAAAAGTATAAATAGGGAGGATAAATAAGTTACCAAGAAAAGTCATAACACGACAATGACACATCATCATCTTCCTCCTCCTCCTCCTCCTTCTAACAATACGCTCATATTCACATGACGCACCCCAGAAGGCAGAAACGTTTCGCCGACTTATTTTAATAAAAAAAGGTACACAAGAGCAGCTCAGGAGGAATAGAAAGAAATATTGAAAGTGCAATAAACATGATTATTATCCAGCTCTGCATTTGCCCGTTTACATTTTCCATTGCTGTTTTGTGGGGTCGTTCATAATGGACCAGTTCATTTTTTTAACATTGCCTGGCTATTCTGGCATCATATTTTTTAAATTGTTGTCCTTCCCTTGTGAACATACTCTATTTTTTCTCTCGAAAAGTGATAATATTTTGAAGTTACTACTACAAGCTGTACAACATGAATTTTTGTGATGGTTATTGTGCTCCTGTTTTGTACAGGCCAACTCGCCTGCCCTTTTTTAGTCAGTTTTTTATTCATTCATTCATTCATACATGTCTCGGTTGATTGCCCAACAAGAGGACTTTCTGAATACCTAATGTAAAAAATGGGTGCATACATTGCCACCACCACCACCACCATATCATTGCCACTGCCGCCAGGGGAGTATCTTACTTGTGCATTCAAATAAAAACTTTTTGTGTGTGTGACATTGCGACATTCCTGTTGCTACCTACTTACCTACCACCGCTACCACCACCTTTTTTACTGTAAATGTTTCTCAAGTGAAGAGAGTGCTGCTGCAAGCAACAATGAAATATTTTTCATGTAAATCATCATGAAATTTTCAGAGTGAGTTTATATCTACATTATTACATGCCTTCGCATCACAACACTCAACACACACACACGCTGGAGAACTTTGTTGTAACCTTTCTTGAAACTTCTCAACAACAAAAGCTGCTATACTTATATGCATGTGTAGCAGTAAGTTGTCGTAAATGTGAGAAATTCTAAGGTGGCCATAAAATTTCATTTTCATTTCCCCATCCCCATGCATTTTACTGCCACCAACAACGGTACCGTATTATTTCCTTCTTATTCTCTCTCCCGCTCTAGCTGTCTCCCGCTTTCTGTCCAAAAAAAGACTCTTTGGCTTTTCTACGACTTCATTTCCATTCCATTTCCTAAACATTTTACTGCTGCTCCTCCTTACTCACATTATTACATGTGCATCGTCCTCCTCCTCGTCAGTTCGGAGAGAGCCAGCAAGCTTTACAAGTGTGCATACACAATGGATGATGGGGATGCATTTAAGTAATGTATGTGATGGTGGGCTGTGTGGGAGATGAAGAGCAATGAACTGGCTTATAAATTTATGCACTTCATACGTATATATAGTTTTCTTCAGTTATACCCATTGTTGTAGTAAATACTAGTTGTTGTGTAAGCCCACCACAGGAACGAACGAAACGCAATTCCCCCTTTTCCCTTAAGATTCCATTTTGAGTAAAAAAAAAACTTCCGTATTGAATAAGAAGCTGTGTGAAATATACATACTAAAACCGAAACCACAAAGCCAGAAGAGAAATGAGATGCAGTATTGTGCAATAATGTTGTGACGCTGTAGTAGTCATTACTGTGATCACCATCCTCATCATCACCAAGTCGTTTTAGTTTAAGCAGTAGCAGTCCACGTAAATGGTGCGTTTTACTTTGTTTTTTTTCTTAAGGGAAGAAAGTTGAAGTGTGTGTGTGTGAAGGGAGTGCTTGTTGCTGCGAGAAAAATGCGTTGATGATGATTATGACTATTACGAGATCAACTCAGCAGCAGTCAAACCGTATATAATACTTTCACGCACTCGTCGTTTTTTTACATCGCTGCACAGATGACAATGACATCGCATCATATTTTTCCGTTCTTTTCAAACTCTTTTATTCAATTCATACTACGCGCCAACGCACCAACACAACTGGAATATTGTTGAAAACTAGCTGCAAACCTGGAAAAAAGTTCACGAGCACTTCTCAAGGAGCGCAATTTTTTTCCGGCAAGGGCAGTATTTAGGTGATATGCTTCTTTTTAAAGTAATGGCGTGAGGGAAAAGAGCAGGGGAGAAAGTAAAAGTCAGCAAAGAAAAAACGAGCAAAATTCTTTTCTCAATTCCATCTCTAGAGAGAAAGCGAGAAAAGGTATGTATAGAAAAGTGGGATAGGTACTACTACTACTACATGTCTAGGTACATATGGGAGGGTTTCCCACGGGTGGCAATACCAGTGGCAATGGTAATGTAAAAAGTAGACGAAGAAGGAGGATACTTAGGTTGGTAAAGGAAAATGAAATTGAACAAGTATTATAAAAACTACGTATAAGTAGAAACTACACACATGCAAAGTATTTACATATAGATTCTACTTATCAGCTTATACCTTATACCTAGGAAAAAATTATAGGGAAGGAAGGGAAATGGAAAAAGCAAATTAAAGAGCCCACATTATTATAGGCACCGAGAGAGAGAGAAATACCGAGAAGAAAAATTATAATGCATACATTTTTCATGCTATCCAGATCCAAAAATAAAATTCCAGGGAAGCCACGTACGTACGTTATGTCAGGAGAAACGCGTCGGGCAGTAATACCACCACCACTACAACATTATCCAAAATGAACAGGCTTTTTAGTAAAAGTCAAATCCAGTCGTAGTGGTATCTGCCGTGTATTTCTTCTGTCGTTGTGTTCATCGCTACTGCTGCTGCAGTGCCGCCGGATGCAAACGACAAGCCAAAGAAGAGCTCACCACTACACCCCATCACCACGCACATTTTCTAATCTTATCACATCAACAGCAGCCGCTACCGAAAAAACTACCAAACGCACTCATACAACACATGTCTCTTGCACAATTCCATTACGAAAAAAGCAGCTCAAGAGAGAGACAGCAAGAGCGAAAGAATGGGATGCAATTGTATTTATCAAACAAAAAAACCAAGTAATGCACATATACATACCTACAGACACAAATATTTGTCTATTACAACCCCATATATTTATCAGGCTTGTACTGTGGGGGTGCACTCCTTTATTTTCTCCCCCAATTTTTCCAGAGACAGGGAGAGAATGAAAGCAAGAAGAAGAAGAAGATGAAGAGGAAGCATGTCGTTACAAACATGTCAGTGTCGTCATCATCACAAGCCATATATTAACCGCGACGCGTATGGTGGCGAGGAAGAAACGGCGGAAAAGATGGGTATCATCATCAAGCTATATATTTTCTGCGGAAAAAATATGTGGTAATTTTCCTGCAGGCTTGCGTTTATTGTTGTATGGAAAGAAATATGAGCGTGTTGCTTTCATGTAGAAAATAATACGTGATCTCACTAAAAAAGAATCGTTTTTACCGGAGTACCGAAAAACAAGAGATAGGCATACACGAATCTGATTATTTGAGTTTGAGGTTTAGCCTTTTCACATTCACTCATCAAAACAACAAGCACACAGAAGCGGATATGTTAGCTGAATGTAACCTATTTGAAGTAAACATTTTGATGTGGCGTTTTGGTCACACACAAATTTACCGGTGTATCTTCGAATTCAAATTTCCAGTATTCAGAATTCGATTGTTTTTAATTATTTTTTTATCCACCGGGAATGAAAGTCGGAAAAATGATGCATCGAATGTACAGAACAACTGCCAATGATGAAGGGAACACGTGTGTTCCCTTTGATGAGGTACGAAACCGGAAAACTGTAGATTATTGCTTTTTGCCTATTCTAATGTAATGTGTATGGTAAGCGGTGGTAGTCTGTATAAAAGAATGTGTGCTCATTAGATTTGGCCATTTTTCATTTACATCATTTTCTAATTTTGACTGGACTTTGGCCTTTATCGCTGTTCTGTTGTTGGACCACCCTCGGGTCGACTGAACTGATTGCTTGTTGGTTTGGGTTTGTTGGTCTGTCAGTTTTTTGGAATGTTTACCACTATCGTACTGTGTGTTGTGACCTGTTCCTATTAGTTTCCACACTGCTATTACTAGCCGTTGTTGCATTTCAGTCTCTGTGTGTGTGCGGTTTTTCTCTCCGAAACTTTCCCATTTATCAAAATCAAAATTTGTACTCCCAATTCCAATTCAACATTAGAAAATCACCACCGCAAACGAAAAAAAAGTTGTGCGTGGTTATTTAGCAGAGCGCTGCAAAAATGAGGATTGTGGAAGGCAAGTACATGTGTGTGTATACGTGCTAGCTGTAGTTGTATAATTAATCTCGTTTCAGTGTGCTGTTGACAGAATGTCGAGGACGCCATCAAAAACTCATGTTCTCGTTTTTAAATGGTTTTAAGCCGAAATGGCCAGCAACAAGAACAGTAATCAGTGAACTCAATAGTGTGCTCTGTTTGCTGCTTCAAGTCACTTTAATTAGACACGGTAGAGCAAGGGCAGACCTCACTACATACCAATGAATTCTGGCTTTTCATCAGAAGGGCGGAAAGGAAAGAAATCGTCTTGTGTCATCCTCATCTCCTCACGCCATCATGGACATTACCCCTAATGAAATCAGCTTAAAGCATTTAATTTTCAGAGACCAGTCAGGAGAAAAAACAAAATAGGGAAGAGCCAGAGAGTCCATAGCGGTGATAAGAAGCATAAAAACTTTCAATGATTCACTCTCAAATCCTCCATTTCCCCGTGTAGACCGTAAACATTTCTTTCACTACCACTACCGCATTGACTAGCTTCAACCTTGAGTCCTTTCTACAATGTGGACTGCGTCGTAAGTAAAACCTAAACGGGGAAAGTCGAAAGGGAAAGTTTTGAGCAGAAAAGAAGAAAGAGGTGATTAATAATTTAAGAGTACTATTTTCCCATTAGAATCATCAGACAATGTCACCTTCCTCTTTTCTATCTTACAGTACACATATCCTCCTAACGAACACTTTTCTAGTTAACTTTTGAACGAAACGATGGTTTGATGATAGTAAGCAACAGCGACATTAACATTTCCTATTCTGTGGCAGTGGTGACCTACCAAACAACCCCAAAACGCTCCGGTGACAATGGCATAGTGACGTCTATTGAATCTTCAAATAAGAGTGACCAACAGTCTCACCTTTTTCATTCAGCGTGTTTCTGTGTATGTATGTATTTGTCCATAACTTGAAAACAGAAAGTAGTTTTCTTTTATGTTCGTAAACCCAGCAAACACAGGCTTTTCCACAGAGCTTTACCCATTTTCTTTATTTATTATGCATGCTTATCATCCAGTATATTTTGGTGACTAAACTGTTCCCTCTTAAAAGTCATGACTGAATGAAAATATAGAGGAGAGGACACCCTCTTTCACCATCACCACCATCAAGTCAGAGGGAAAGTTTGTTCAAGTTGCTAATCCGTAAGCACAAAATAAATAAAGGTATATAACATCCCCGCCTCATGCTTCAACGCCAATTTAAACTCGTCATGTTGCTGCATTATGATGACTCAGACGGAAGAAGACTGCCTTGACTAGAGTCTTTCTAAGTGTACCTTACTTGTTGTTCCCTAAACAGTGTTTACTTTTGAATCTATTCATTCCAGTTGGATGGTCAAAAAGAGAGGGAGAATAAAAGTGAAAAGCGCCACTACTCTCAAACACACAAACAGCAGCAGTATTAGTATTGCCACCAAAACCACCACCGTCATCATGATCATCCTGCTCATCAAATAATGCATGTTTACCAGGTTTCAGCGTTTTACTACCGTGTGAGGAATATAGCTGGAAACATTATTCTCCCTTCTGCCGCCGCCACCATCACCACTGTCGTCGTTGTGTAGTCAAAATTCTCTCCCCAAAATACCCAGCGCGAGCCTAGCCTGACAATAACACAACGTCAGCAAAGAAATACGTAAGCAGAACAAACAGGAAAACAAGTCAACATTGACTTTGTTATTCCTTCAGTGAAGCACAAAAATTTTATGTACTTCATGACGATGTTCTTGTGTATTTGCGTGTGTATCCGCCTGCATTTTATGCAGATATCAGAAAACTTCCTATATATATTCCCTGCCTTTTGCCGTGTGGGTGTGCAATGTTTTTCTTGCTTCTCTACCGTCGAATACGTACTCGCAAAATCAATCTTGATGAATAATAAATTAAAATGGAAATGAGGAGATTGGGATGGGTCGCTTTTTTATCAACAACACGCATACAAAACAGCCAGACACACACGAGCATAATATAATTTCAGATGAGAATATAACGTGAAACGAAATAAGGAAAAAACTTTTTCCTTTTACTTACCAGCTTTTTTCCCTTTGAAAAACAGAACTCAATGAAAGAACACGTTTTTTACTGGTTGGATATCACCTTCAGCAAAAATTGGGAATGGAATTACTAAGAGATGACGACGACGCCGGTGAAATGAAGACGATGATGCAGAATGACGACAAAAAGCAGAAGTGAAAAGAAAGGTGGATAGCAAGTAATATTAAATATCAAAAGTTGAAAGACGTGCGCATTCTATCTTCTTTTTAAAGACTTTTGCTCAGGGCAGAAAAACGAAGTATTTTTTTAGTGTACCTCTTTCGTAGTGCATGCAAAACGGAAGAGCGTTTTATTGAGATAGACAACAAGACAGGATACACTACACAACATGGTAAAAGGCCGTAAGGAAAATAACAAACTGAATTTGAGAAAAAGAAAGCAGATGAGTAGCTATGTGTAGCTGAAAAGAAGAGCAAAAGGAAAGGATCATCAGTCTTTCTAATACTTGCACTGTACAAAGCTGGCAGGTTGGTCTGGTTTATTCGTTTGTTTACATATTTAAATAGTTCCCCGCTTCCCGCGGAATTCATTTTGCTAAAAAGCGGCAGCAAACCTCTATGCTTCTGCTGCGCTGGTGTTCTGGCGTATGTATGCATGCGTGTTTTAATGTCGTACTGTCGTACGTGTTTGTTTTGCATAGGTAGGTGGGCACGCCGTATGCAAATATTGTTTTGAATTGTAGTATGCAGCTTGCGAGCAGCAACATCGCCCGATTTGAAATTTTCGGATGCGGTTGGTTAGTGGTAGGGAAAAATAAACGCAAAGTAAAGTAAAGTTACAGCAAAGACAATTGAATTATCGGCAATAGTATTTACGTTGCATTTTTGTGCGATTTTTTCAAGTCAATTTCCGTTTCACTTTATTCATAACAAAATCCATACATTTTTGTTTACGGGGCCGTTCGTTATCTTCAGATTGTGGCTTACCGGTTACTGTATTTTCCGTGAGGAATTATGGCATTTTATTGACAATAACGGAGAATGCGACCAGCCCCAAAATTCTTTGATGGAAAAGACGAATACGTGCCAGTATTATTTAGTGAAAACGGAAAGCAGCAAGGTTTTTTTCCGAAACCCACGATTTTTTAATATAAAATAGGTTAGAGGTAAGGGTGCAATTGCAAAAGGCACTACCCACTTCTTACATCAACAAGACGGAAGTAAAAGAATGTCAGATCATCTTATACGTGCTTTTGTGATATAGTTTATTTTCGATTCCAGTAGGCGCGTACTAAACCAGAAAGACCTTCATCTTTCAAGGAAAATGAAAGAAAAACAAATTTCTAATCTTTCAATGCTGTTGTAACAAGGCCACTGGCGCACATGATCATCTCGTAATCATCTGAAGCCGCAAAACAGAACATTTTTCACGTTCAGGTAAAACATTCCTTTGTAAGTGAGATAAAATAGTTTATACAAACCGCACTTTTGTATTATACCGCAGTAACGAAACGAGTGAACTTACAAACGAGAAATCTACAAATTTTAAAGGAATACATAACTTTGCGTTTCAACTTTTCCCCACCCTTCTCCCTCCCTACCAGTTATAGCAGCAAACCAAAGAGTGCGATTCTTTTTGGAAAAGCAACCACTTCAACAACAGAATTACAAGAGTAATAAATGCCACTCCAGACCACTTCCAAAATTCATTCCTCAATAAAACAAACAATAATGATATGTAATGCTGTATATATATTTCCATCATTTGCTGATACTAAAATTTTACCCCTTATAATAAATAATAATACCGGTTTAGTGGTTTTACTGCCGCACAAATAACAAACATTATAAAACGAACAGTATGTATATTTCCGATAATACATTTTCCCCAAATATTTTTTGTCCCTTTTTGACTACCTAAATGTTTAGCACAACCATTATTACAGCGATTTATATCACTGACGTTTTCTTGTCAGCTGTGAACAACCCCCTGAACTGATTTGAATCTCCTTCATTTAGGTATACTTGCTTATTTGTATGTGGAATATTGCACCGTTACCGTTCCCACTGAAAACGACGAAAACCATTAACAGCAGCAGCGAAAGCCATATAGCTCCACTAATAATAGCAATAACAATAAATACCATGTTCAGAATCTATGAATGAATGAATGGATGAACAAAATGGAGTTGAAGAATGACGAGAGGAAAAGGAAAAACACAGGGAAAAATTTTTTTGTGCCAAGCGAAGCCAAAAAAGACACTTTTAAGTGGATATTCGAGATTGCCTCTTGGAGTTGTCACATTTCAAGTACTTTTTTCCCTCCTCTCTAATATATTACTTTTGTTCTCTGCATTTATTTAAAGCCTGGTCTCTCTCTCTCTCTTGCTCACTTTTCCGTGCTTCTAATAGGGAATAATCATAATGATAGAATAGGAGGAGGATGAATGAATTTGAAGTTTTTTCGAAGAAAAATAAGGGGGGAATAACCAAAACTAAGCTGACTACTTCCCACTTCCACTGCTCTGTTTTCATGTTTTTTCTCCACTTCTGTGTTTGTTACTACTACCACACGTTTACTTGTGTATTTATCTGTCTTGAAAAAAAACTCCTCTCTTGTTTTTGCTTCTTCTTGCCTCAAAAATACAAGCCAGAGCAAACTACCAACAACTCTTCATTTTCTGCCTTCTTATTTCCCTTCTTCTCCTTGTGAAAAAAAATTAAATTGGCTCCGCTTTACGCTTTCCACTTTTTCTGTAAAATTTTTCCTTTTTTTCTCCCTTTCATATTTTCCCTGTCTCTGCCTCTGCCTTCTCCTCTCACTCTTGCTATTATTACCCAGAAAACCACCGTACTAAATGGTTTCCAGATAAGGCATTACGCAGCAATTTTCTTGCACTCTCCCTTTCTCAACCAACCAAACAACCAAACTACGAACCAAACCAACAACTCATTACTATTCTATTCTCTATTTTTACACTGTTTTCGGGATATATGTATGTTCTCGTGGTTGGCAAAGAAGAGAAAAGACAGGGACAGAAGAAGAGAAGTGATATTTAACGAAACTGGAAAATAAAAAAAAAGTTGAAGAAGTAAAGTGAGAGGGAAAAAACTTTTCATGAGAGCAGTTTTCTACTCATTCTTTTTCTTATCGGAACACACAAATAATAATACGTACATATACCACAATATGCACGTTGCACACACACCCACAAGTTGGATATTTTCGAGTAGACCTCGAGGGACAACACCAGACAAAAACATTATACCCCATTTATGCCTTTTTTCCTCCTCTTTTTCGTATATTCCGTTCTCCTCTTCATTTTACCTACATGCTTGCTGGAAAAATAAAAAAGGCCAGAGAGTGGAAGCGACAAAAAAGACAACTGATATTATTCATATTACATTTTTATAGGCAGTTCAACGGTGCAATGTCCGCTGCGACTGCTCTGCTCTCGATGTATTTCTTTCAATCCAACAGCAACCACCAAAAAAAACTTACAACTGTATTTTGGAAGAAAAGAGGAAGGAGGGAAATGAACATGAAGTACACACACATCAGCCGCAACTTTTCCTGAAAAATATCTCCTTGTCAAAAAACTTTTTCCTTTCTTTTTTGGCTAATTTCAATTATCTTAAGATGGTTACAAAAGAGGGAGAAGGGAGAAGGAAAGAGGAAAAGCGACAACGACATAAAATAAAGTTTTTCCCGTAAGAGTACAGTTGTCTGTGTGTTGTAAACGCGGGTAGAGCTGTGGTGTAGTTGTAAATATTTCACAAAAAAATAAGCACCACAGAGTATACCTAAACTGCATGTGTAAACGGCCATTTTTTGTTGGCTGTTGTTGTGAATAATGATGATGATAATGACAATAGAAATTGTGATATAGTTATGTCACTACTGCCATTACTATTATTACATAGTTTTCTCTGTTATAAAAAGTACTTTGTTTAAAAAGTTGGTTGTTTTCTGGCTTTGATGGCAGACTAAAGAAATGCACTACTTTGTTCTTTTTCGTAAACTAGAACGCGGCTTTGGTTTCCTATCTCCCTTTGAACAACAACTGTACATGGTAGTCGCAGCAGCAGAAGTAGCAACCAAGTGAAAAAGAAGTTTACTAAACGGAAACGGAGAAAGGAAGCAACAATGTCACACTTTCTTATGCAACTCTCTCAACTTTCTTCTTTGTTGTTTAACAAAAAAAAGTTTGGCTTGGTATGGCGTCAGTGGTCTTGAGAAGGCGTAAACTGGGGGAAAAGAGAAAGGGTTGAATTGAATAGCACATCTCTTCTTTCTTCTTTTTTTCTAAACTTTTATACTCAGATGTAATGCTCACTTGCATTGTTCCGTGACAATGTGGTTTTTAAAGAGTGCTCTTTCATGAGAGACGACACCGCTGCTTTGGTGGTTTATTATTATCGGAGCAATTTTAATAATGGTGAAATTGCAGGTTGGAAAATGGTGGCTAACAGGTTTAAACTACCTTCGCATACTAAAGAGAATTTGTATTATTAAAAAACTGTTTTTGAAGTGCCACCACCGATTTATTCATAGAAAAAGAAAAGTGTCTTGAGAACGAGTGAAATTGGCGGGTAAATTCGTGTTTTTGTTTGGTTAAACATATTAAGTGTGCAAAGCCCGTAAAAAGTTTTCCATTCTTTCCGGCCTTTGCAAGAG
>JAHZNB010002641.1:0-13924 GCA_027744295.1 Callyntrura guangdongensis | reverse complement strand
TAGTCTGGATTTACAACTTTTTATTATGTAGGGATGTGCAGCAATACCTAATGGATCGTTATTTCAGTCTGTGTACCATCCGTCCGGTCTACTATATTCCTGCAAACTAAAATATCATTTTTGGGCATTCTTGGTTACTGGTTACATTCAATGGTACATATCAACTCGTCGTTTCCTAAAGGACTGGTAATTGTGCTACCATGACAATCAGGTTCCGAACATTCTACAAAAACGTTTGGACCTCCTTATATTTATTTATTTATATTGCGTTGAAAGCAAGGCAAAACGTTTTCTAAAAACACGTGTGTCCATCTAATAAAAAGATAAGGATAAACCTCTAAAAATTTAATAAAAGAAAATTTTTGGTAACATACATCAGCTAAATATATATCATCAGAAGAACGTATTATTTTATTACCATCAAAAATCTTCAACTCACTAGTTCTTTGCTCCCAGAGGTTCATTAGTATAACGATTCAGGACGATACTGGATAGTAAGCTTTATTTAGGTTGGTAGGCATTAAACCGATTGTCAGTTAAAAAGTCATCTTCCTCGGGCAAGAGAGCAAACTTTAAAGTTATATCACGAACGTTCAATGTTCATGCAACTTTTGCATATTTTTGTTTGCCGGAAATGATTGCTTAACTTTGGAACGTTCTTCAGAAAAATTCACCCGAGTTGTTGTGCAAGTGCACTACCTACTTGCTTTCACAAGGACCTAGTTTTGTGAACGTTCACAGCTCGCTTGTCATTGTGCAATACACCTTCGATTGGGTGATCCCCAAGTCTTTAAAAAAAATTGTGGGGTGTATACCCGGTTATGCCAAAATGTACAGAAAAAACCTGGCGCTGCTGTATGAACTATTTAGGAAAAAGTGATATTCATCATTTTCATTTTCTGTGCCATGTTGGGATAAAACAAAACCAACCTGCTTCAGAGGAGTGCGATTTACCATTTGTTGATATGCAGTATAGACACAGAATGATGGAGTAGCAACAAAACTGTGCCATGCACATGTTTTTCCACGTTTTTAATTTTGATCCACGTACATTTTGTCAATGAGACTATACGAGACCACGGAACAAACCATGCGTCACTTTCCAGAACCGCCAACGTCGCTAACCTACTTGGTATGTACCTTCATATACATTGTACATGTATATGAGAAAATCCACTGAACTATTTGGATTTGGTCCTCATTTGTGCACCAACAATACATTTAGGGTTTCCCAAAGAACAATCGTTTGGTTTTGCGCTAAATAAACTGGAATAGAAAGTCATTGAATTCTAGTAACGAAATGGGAATATAGAGAAGTAAGTAGATAATTACGTAGGCACTTTAACACGCGTGTGTTTCTATACGAGTTTGCAGTTAGTTATATAATCATTATAACATGTACTCTTAATGTCATGCTAATGAGCTGTCGAATAATTCTTTTTATTAATAAACATACATTTAGGCACGCGAGGGTACGCTTTTAACCGCTTACACATAATTGGTTGTAAGTGTTTCGATGAAAGAAAACACCTTCTACTTGTCTGAAATTACAACAAATTGTATGCACATGTTAATATACATAGCAGCCTTGCAGAAAATAAGTGAAATCGGACTGGACGGAAGAAATCTGAAATATAGTGACCATCATTTTATTACTAAAATCTAACAAACTGGTCAAGTACACGGCGGCGTACTGATGATGATTCTTCAGTTTTCTGCAGCGACACGCAAGTAATTCTGTTCCCACTGCGTCGCTATTCAAATACACAGAATAACATCCCCAGAAGACTACAGCATTTTAGTCAAGCATTGTTATAGATTTACGTGGACATTCCAATAATAAATTATTGTAATATTAATTTGAACAAATGAACGGTTTGATTGGGCTTAATTTGCCCCTGTTTAGCTCAGTATAGATTTTCATATTTTACAATGAGAATAATCTTTAACTTGCTACTAATAGCACCATATAGAGCCAGTGCCGACGACATACATGAACAGCACAAAATTATGGAACCACAACGATTACTGGAAAGAAGCTCTGTGTGTGAGTATGGGTAAAGAATTCACAACAGACACAGATATGAAATACGTGTAACTATTTTCCATCCTTGAAGGAATCAAAATTAGGCATAAATGCATCTGAACTTCTTATCTAAAAAGGTTTACGGTAGTCTTGTTGTATCGTCTATTCTACAATCTCTATCTAGAAAATAAAGCCGCGACATGACACCGACACCGCAGAAGAATTGCACATTTTGCCACAATTACAAAACATGGAACTTTTACATGACTAAATTTATCAGACCACAGACTACCGCTTACTAATAACCACTCAACAAGTAAGCACCAGCATATAGGTAAAAGGAAAATCACGTGGATGTTGATGCCATGATGCCTTGATATGCCAGTATACCATTTATTATTAAGGTCTCTCTGACGTACATACATTAAGCTTTATAATAGGTATTTGATGGCCATTAAGATTATGCCAATTTTTTATTCCATACGTGATCAGAGTTAAATGAGATCAAACAAAAACATCACAAAAATGAATCTTTTTTCCTCCAAAACCAATTATTCACGTCATAACAATATCTAAAGCTTTGGATGGAAATAAAAAATATTGTTTTCTAAATTGGCTTGTTTGTTCGTTTATTCCATATTTTGTTGTGCCGATAGAGTACACAATGAATGAAACAAAGTAGACAATGAGAGGCATTACTATTCAAATAGTAAAGTGCCGTGCCTTAACACTGGAAATGCACAATACCTATTCATTGAAACACGTTTTTATCCAATGCAACTAAAAAATCGTTTTAAAATACACTTTACATAACTTTTTAACTACTATATTTAAAAACTTCCCCTCATACAAGTACCAGTCGATTATTATTATTTATTTTTTACCAAAACATTTCCCATCGTAAACGTGTCGCACAAAAGCTGACGGATTGCGAAAAACTGTTAAACCATCATTTGTCATTTTTTACACCACCGGTCAGCCATATACGACACGTCCTATTGTTAATATCGTATCAAGTACTCAAACTTTACCAAACGATTCCTCATGCATCACGCAATTCCCCAGATTTACGCTGGCGTTATATAATCTTTTCCTCTTAAAAAGGTCCATTTTTTACTATTTATTATACTACTACTACCAACTACCTCTCCATTTCTTCTTCGTCTTCTTCATCTACGCATAAAATTTTGTTTGCCGAGCGGTACGTACTATATGGACTTGATTCACAGAAAAGCCACATGTTTTGTAGGTAAGGGTCTTGCAAAATCTCCTCTGTGTCGATGAACTTTTCGTAACGTTTGTTGACGACCACGGTGGTGTTCCTTTTCTGAGAGCTGCGCTCAGAGTATCTTTTAGTACAAATAGGAAAGACGAGTAGTAATAATAACAACAACAAGGAATAAAAAGTAAATATAGTGCTCTCTCTCTCATTCACAACCAGTTGCTGTTCTATATAGTTCACAGCATTCCCAAAAAATAGCACATTAAACAGCGTTGGCAAGAATAAATGGAAGACCCATATTCACACGACATCATCATTATCAAAGGCATGACAGACAGCATCAACAACAGCGTAGCGTCAACTTGCAGACTTTCAGAGTTGGTATGGCATACACACTTGCTTGCTTTAAGCACGCTTGCTCTATCATTATCGTCGTGCATAAATGATTTAGTTGTGGTGCTGCTGATGGCACTTTAAAACACCTCGTGTGTATGTATACCACTTATATACTCACTCACCATCATCATCATCATCGTATCATCACAGTCAAGATTTTCAAGAAAAAATCAAATGAAGAAGCAAAGTCTGTTCGGCGGTGGCGGTGTATATAATCTCGATCATAATCAAGCGTCGGCAATGTCGGCGTCTATCCTGTAACAAAAATAAAAGCCTTTTGGAATGGCAGAAATACGAAATCTCAGCGCTATGTATTCACGTGCTGTTTGACTTAAAATATAAATGGCAGTAAGCAACAACATTTGCCATATAGATAGCGACCGAGAGCGATGATAATGATAACTCTCTAAACCTACTGCTCATCGTCATCAATTTTGTTTTAAGGACAAACTAAATTTAAAATCGCATACCCATGCTTATTAAATGTATACTGCCATTTACATTTGTAAGCCAAACCAACGCCTTAATTTAAATTGAAAAAATACCAGATTAAATTAGGGCTACAACGAATATTGGAATAATTATTCTAGTTAACCATACTTTAACAGATTAATATTGAAAAAATAAATCAAGTGCGACGTCGGGGTTTGACTAGATCGACATTTGACACTTGACCAACCATTTTTTACATGCCATTCTGCTGGACTTATCCCAGCAATCCACGCGTCTATCGTTGTTGTCGTTGCATCCCACAATACCCTTAAAATTATTACTTTTTTACCATTTTAGTTTCGTTTATTATCTGTGTGGGGAAACGGCTGCGACGGTCTGGCTAGGCTACATGCGTGCCATCACCATCACCATCCATCATGTAATTTAGTGCTTCACGTTATTCACGTAACAAGTTAACGGCGCAGGAGAGTAAGCGCCCTTTGCAATGTTTGCAATAATAGCCTTGCAGTAGGTTTTCTGCGGCTGGTCTTGTCATATAAAAATGTTGTTGGTGTGTAGTACACAGTGTGTACCCTATTTAAGGTTTTCAAAGGATCCTTCTCAGAGATTATGACATACCCTTGCTTCTTCGCTGGTAGTTGGGTGTTTTGAAGCAAGGGACATTAACTGACTAAAAAGTAGTGCGTTGTTTACGAGGTGGACATACCTAAATACATAATAAAAAGGTTGTTGAACCTTTTATTATTATTATTATTGTTATTATTATTATTTTACCATATTATCATCACATTTTATGCCTGATATACGCCAAACATATTGCTATTGTGAGCGCTATTTTTATTACGTGTCCTCTCTGTCCGTCGAAAGAATGTAGAACAAAAAACCTTTTTGAATACTTCAAGTATTCACAATAAACGAAGATTTTTTTTTGTAGATGAGTTGTTTGTGAGTTGTTGGTCAATAATGAGTGGTAGTTGGGTGTTTTGAAGCAAGGGACATTAACTGACTAAAAAGTAGTGCGTTGTTTACGAGGTGGACATACCTAAATACATAATAAAAAGGTTGTTGAACCTTTTTTTATTATTATTATTATTATTGTTATTATTATTATTTACCAAATTATCATCACATTTTATGCCTGATATACGCCAAACATATTGCTATTGTGAGCGCTATATTTATTACGTGTCCTCTCTGTCCGTTGAAGAATGTAGAACAAAAAAACCTTTTTGAATACTTCAAGTATTCACAATAAACGAAGATTTTTTTTGTAGATGAGTTGTTTGTGAGTTGTTGGTCAATAATGAGGAAGCAGTTCCTAGAAACGTTTTCTTTGCCAAAAAATTTGTGTACGACAGACACTTTTGAAATACAGTACACAAAGCATTTCTTCTTTCTAGACGTTTGGAAGGAGGAAGGTGAGGTTCAAAGGAAAAATATACTATCACGGTAAAAGAACACAATTACATGTACTGTAAGTGTATGTGTGTGTGTAAAATTCAATAAACAAAATGATTTCATTGTCACGGTTGTTTATAAAAAAACTGACTGCAAAAGTAATACAGAAACACTTTTAGTTTCAATTTTGGAAGATTAGAAAAAATCTTCATTGAATTTAAAGTAACATTAAAATCGGTCCTACTCTCTGAACTGAACTCCTGAAGATATCTTTCCTTAATTCACTGCCAAGGCTTATTTATGAAAGCCAAAAATGTACAGAGGTAAAAAAAGGTTAAAAATAAAATTACCACAATAACCTGAAAGATTGCAAAAATGTGTCATTATTGAATATAATGGATTTATCATGGGGAATTATAAATAAATGCCTACCCAAAAGCACAGCTTGTATATCTATGTAAGGCATCAAAACGATAAAGAAGATAATATAGATCAATGCTTTATATGCGTTTTACTTACTACACGTTATGATGTTGATGGTTGATTGAGCTATTTTAGGTACTCCGAATCATTTCATTCTCATTATAGGGCAAATTAACGATAATAAAAACAGAATGTGCGTTGTTCTTGTATGCACCAAATACACACGCAGTTTTGCAGCAAATTAACTATTAGCGGTGGTGTTGCATAAGTCGCCGTGAATAACGACTTCCTGTGTGCTCTGAATGAGTGTATAATACGAACGACGACGACTCGACGAGTAGTATTTTTGACTCGCACGAGTTGCACGCACATTCTGAAAGGTATCCTCTTCTTTACTGGTATTGTACATTGTGCCTTCCCGTGATATAAAAAAAGGTTGAAAGGAAAAGTCTTACATTCAGCACAGGTCATCTTCATCCCGATAAGAGTAAATTTTTACGCAATCCTATCACTGAAGCGTGCCAGTATTAAGCTGATACTTATTTCAAAGAGCATGTAAATGCCCATTTAATTCAATTTCTTCCTCGGAAAAAACAAGCTATAGAAATAAGGTATGAATAATTCCCATACGACAACATGGGGTAGAAAAAAAATGGGAGAAATGAAAAAAATGCGCAGTTTATTAGCAGAAATAAAACTAGTTGATTTTTAAAAAGAATTTCAGGTTAGTAGAAGACAATTAGTGTTCAGGCTAAACTAATAATAANATAAAACTAGTTGATTTTTAAAAAGAATTTCAGGTTAGTAGAAGACAATTAGTGTTCAGGCTAAACTAATAATAATATATGCATATCCCGTGGGAATAGGAAACGAAAAAGGGAGAACAATAACCAATCGGTTCGTCCCAAAGGGAATGAAAACCAATAATTGTGTGGATGTGTGACATGTGATGGCTGATAAGTATAGATCTATAAAAAATAGTACATAATTAGTGAGACTGGGGCACTGCACTGATTTTAATTAAGGCTAAGAATTTGTCGTCGGGCACATGACACATGCATTTATATTTGTGTCACGCGACACTACAATGAGTTGTTTCTGGAAGGAAACGGAAATTGACATAAGGCGATATTAATGTTGGATTAAAAATGCATAAAAACCGGTAATACGTAAAGTCTAATAAGACACTGTTATTATTTAAGTTATACAATGGTTATGTAGTTAACAAAATGAATCACTAGCAAGAAATTCCGTACTTTTTTATTTGTGCATCATTTTTTTAAATTTAGCATGTGGTGAACTGAATATTTAAAATCCTGTATTGATTCCTTATTACGCCCATTTGGAACTTTGAGAACCACGCGATTTTAAGTTTATTCTCTTTGTAAGCAATTTGGCAGTTTTTTCTTACTCCTTCTTTCTTTATGTTTACAAAGACCAAATAACCAAACAGTAGCCTTTAGGAGAAAAATCTCGATACATTACATTACGGATATTACAATAAGTACTTGGGCATATATAGATTAGCGCTTGTTTCGCACAATTTTTATTCAAACAACCACACAGAGTAAACTAACTCTAAGTAAATCTACTATTAGTACTTTTAAAAAATCATGAAAGAAGGTAGCCAATAAAATGGCTATATAAGTGTAGGTGTATATGTCTTCCGCCATATATCACCCTCTCCTTTTTCAACAGTTGATGTGCTCCTGTTGATAAACAGAACGCTTTTTAGACGCGGGAAGGTTTTCTCGCCCAAGTCCATTTTCTCTGTGAACACAACCCTTTTGCTTTGCATGATGTTCTCTTCCGCAGCACGTTTGATGCTTCCTCTTTAACGTCCTTTTATGCTGGGGTGCACCATATCCTTCTCGAGCAATGCAAATGTGAAATGTTTAATGCATTTGTTTACAGTTGTTTGTATGTGCCTATAATAGCATGATATTTGGGAGGCAGAGGAGAGAGAGTAAACTAATAATACAGGAATATTAACATTATAAGAAAAAAATCTACTTGTGTTCTTCCGGAGGCAAGTTCCGTACTTATACAACCGAGTTATTATGGATATTATTATAATTTTTACGAGTAGCATCTTATTTTAAACGAGACTTCCATGACTGGCCGACTGCTGTGCTGCTGGCTACATTGCTGTGTGTAGAGAGACTTTTCGAGAATGTTTGATTACACGAAATGCATAACTCTCTCTCTCTCTCTCTCTCTCTCTATCTCTCCCTCACTGTTTTTTCCATTACAGAGAAAGTCCTTTGGACAAAAAAAATTATAAAAGAGCAACAAGAAAGAAAGAGGTAAAATGGAGGAACTGTTGACTGTGTGCCTAGGTAAAGTGTATATGATAGTGAGGAATTTTTTTACAATACGTATAAAAAGCAAAGTTTGAACAAGATATTCAGATCCTTTTATCTTATCATTTCTCCTGTCTACTTAACAACTTTTCCGCTTTTTGTAACAAGATGCTCCTGTTTGTTTGTTTGTTTGCTCTCCCTAATGTTATATACTTTCAGGCAACAAGGTCCGTTGAGGAAAGTTAAACAGAGTAAATATCTGCTTTACAATATTTGAAGGAGGAAAGGAAGGGTGAAAAGATCAAGATTTTCTTCTTCCAGAAAGAAAAATAAAGAAGAGAAGAAGAAGAAGCAGATATAAAATTTAATATAAGTCAAGAGGAGCAAAAATGAGAGATGCCTGGAGTGTCGAGAGGGAAGTGAG
Organism: Callyntrura guangdongensis; assembly: GCA_027744295.1. Lineage (NCBI taxonomy): Eukaryota > Metazoa > Arthropoda > Collembola > Entomobryomorpha > Paronellidae > Callyntrura > Callyntrura guangdongensis. Next base: position 5,279 of record JAHZNB010002641.1, on the reverse strand, counting down.
AGGGGAAGGGATTGAGAGAAAGGGAGTTAAAAGAGCAAAAATATTTTAGCAAATAGAAATATTTTTTAGACTTTTGTACAAGGAAAAAATCCAGAATTAAAAAAAAATCATATCAAGATTCAGTATTCTTAAGTTTAGTTATCTGAAAAAATTACATAAAATTCCTATGCCATATTGCCCATATTATGTTTATGTGTTTCTTGTTGTTAAACATCAGTCAACATATAAGTAAATGTTAAAGGAGATGCATGTCATTACAACTTTATCTACTTACTCCAGTAAATATAATGGATTGGGTTATCCGTAATCAGTACGTTGCTCATCACTCATCAGTAAGTACGTAAATCAGACATGTTTTTTGTGGAATTTAATTGTTCTTATGTAGCTTCACATTTTACATGCCTGGAAAATGGATAAACTTTGACCTTCTCAAATACAACTTGGCCGAATTAATTCGTAATGTTAATCTTCTACAAAACGAACAAGATTATTGTGGGTGCTTTACCGTCACGGCATATAAAACCTTATAGATTTGCTCTGCAAGGGTTTCTCCGAAAGTATAAATTTAAAAAAAGAATAAACCTGTTCGTCATTTTTGCAAGAATTTTTTTTTGTTGCTAACACTGATGCCCTCTACACGGTTCAATGGGATAGAAGATCCTTTTCTAAGGGAAGGGTAAGCTCCGCTGAACGAACAAAACCCTCCAGTAAAGTAGTTATGCAATGAATATGTGAACAAGCCGAGGTACTTTGGTTTAGTTTTGTGGGATGCTGCTGCTGCTGTTACGGGAAGCTTGGTATAGAGAATGGATTGTATTTCTCATTTTACTTGTGCGGTGCGCATTTGCATGCCCTTTAAATATTATGAATATGCATGTGCATCTCATTTGAAACAAATTTCACTTGCTTGTTGCGCTTCTTGTTGTGTCTCGTCGTGGTTGTCATTCAATTCTCATACACATAATCGTAAAGGGAGAAAAATGTGCCGTATCATTTTTCATTCATTCTGGCCACCGACAACGAGGCACGTTTCGAATGGAAGTAGCTTGGCCTGGTCTACCCTGTCTGCCCTGTCCAGTTGTACTGCTGCGAGTATAAAAAATTACTATACTAATACTGGCTGCTACATGCTGCTTGGTTGGATCAACCATGAGCTGTACAAGTTTGACCACTATATTTTTTGTCCCAATTTTTTCCCAATTCATTTCACAATTTGGAAAAATTTGGATTTGTTTAAATTTTCCTAGAAAAATTGCTTTGATGTAATCACCATCCCTCACGTTGAACCAAACTAATAACGTCGTAGAGTAAAAATTGTGACATGATACTACACACAAGGGTCATCGTTCCGTCGTATTCATGAGAAATTCATCATCATCATCATCATCATAGCTAAATGGCCATTACCTCTTTACCTCTCAAATACACAAACGCTTATGGTGGATTATTGAATACGTCGAATTTTTCTGCATGTCAATAAAAATACATTATTGTAGTTGTAGTAAACTGGATTCTCTCTAATCGCACCATGATTTTTTTCTAAATTTGTCCACAGAAATAGGAAAATCTCAATCAACACTCGATCCTGTACAAAAGCGTGTGAGCGTCGAAACATTGAGTAATACACACATAAAGTTTTTACTAAAAAAGCCATTTTTAAACTTGTCCTAAAAATGAAATACGAGTAAATACACTGAATGTTATGACCATTCTGCCATGTGAATGAATGATTTTGACTTTTATTTGTATTCGTAGTCATTATTTGAAACAAAGTAATGTGTCACAGGAAAAACAAACACAGTCATTATAAATATCCAAACTGGACCGGAATGTTTTATTTGCAGTTCCTAATTCTAAAAATGAGTTCATTTCGGAATCGTGTTTAGATCTCAATAAATATAATATAGAGCACGTACCTATCCTACTGACCATGGAAAAACGGGAGTAAAAGTTGATACATTTTTCATAACAATTTTTTTTCAGTTCCAACCTTGACATTGATGATGACGATTATTATGATTTGTGTCTCACTATAATGACGCAGTGAAGTTGTGTTTGTTTTAGGAAGAATGGGATTAATATCCACAGGAAAAAATCGATTATTCCTATTCATCGAGCCTTGTTCATTTAATAAGCTGATGATTTTTACAGATATAACCTACATTTCTGTACAAACTAGAACAGCATGACGGCATGTTTGGCTTTGTGAAGTCGATAATGTGAACATGTTAGAGATATTTTTGCTCTCCACACAATCCAAACCGAAACATGATTTTCGTTCATATTCGATGTTCATCACAAATCCATTATCGCTCACAAGGTGATCGTTAAGCCGTCGTGAAGATCACAAAATGATGCCGTGGGAAATGCTCTGCTACCTTTTGCTGATCGTAAAGTTTTAAATGAGGAACAGGAAAGCTGGAACAGTGTAAAAGTAGGTATGAAACAATATACAAAACTTACACGTGATGTTTTTACCTAAATTTAACTCCATGTGGAACTGGGTGGTTAATAAAACGTCGGTAATAATAGTAATGAGTAATTGCCGACAAACCTGACGTATACCTTAAGTCATTGCCATAATATTTCGCATGTCTCCCATCGTATCATCAACACCACCAAAATATTCTTTAAGAACGATAACTGTCTAAACAAAAATAATGATGGGGTGTTGCAATACTTGCTTGCATTATTTTACTTCGTTTCACGTCAGAGTGCTAACGAACAACAAACTCCCCAAAAGTGGTGGGCGGTTTGTGTCACCAGCAAACTGCACAATCTGAATCTGGATGGAGAGGGGGAAAATTATGATTAGTTATTAAAAGCTACAAGATACTAGGATGAAGGATGTCTCATCATCATAGTCTCATGTGACATGTTTACTTACATTTATATTATATTATATTATTATCTAGATTTACTCTACATTATATAGTACACGCATGTGTGTGTGACTGATGCGTGTGTGGTTTCCACCTTATATATTTAACAAGCGTAAACACAGCATTGCGCCATTAATTCTTACCGACCATCTCATTTCGGTACCTACTACACTATCAAATATATTTGATGCGTTGCCATCATCATCATTACTATGCATTTTTTGCAGCGAGAGTGTTAGCATATAAACGACAGCAGCGTGAAGTAAATAACGTCGCAGGAGTATGAAGCACGTGGTCTAAACAGTAACTTGCACTATTACAATGTAAGTAGGAGTAAGAAATTGGGAAGGCGTACGCTCATGTGTGTGTAGTAGTGTGTAGTATAAACATCAGCAGAGTTCAATGATCAACGGTCAAGTGACAAAATCGCTGCTGTCCAACTGAGCCTACTCACTACTCACCATGTTGCAAAATCAAACCAAAAGTTCGTATGGTTTGGGACAGCGACCAAATATTCGCGTATAAATTTTAGTCATTCATTTCATTATGATGTGGATAAATATGGTATGCATGTTTGTATTATCGAACTCGAACTAACAATGTTGACTACACAGCAGTTCTCGAGTATAGTAGTAGTGACCTAAAAACATTGACATAGACAAACTCTCAGAAGTCTTTCCTGCACGTAGTCAAACACAGGATTTCGAAATCTTTCACGATTAATTTCTGGCAAAAATCCTCAACAAATAGTGGAATATAATGACCCCGGAAAGTCCCATTTCAAGTTATTAAGTGTTACAGGCAATAGCCTTTAGACAAGACGTCAATATCAACAAAATAATTAAACAAATAAACAAATAAAGACAAAAGTAAATGGAAGGATTAGAAAGCCTTAATATTCCACAGATGACAAATTTCAAGTATACCTAACATACACAGTAAACATAAATACATTGAACACTTATTGAAATACCTTTTCTGCGTAAATGACAATATGAACTACTCGCCCAAGCAAAAAAAATTAAAAAAACATTGCAATTTCAGAGGAAAAATATGTAAGAGGAAATATAAGAAATTATGTTAGCTTCTCGTTCCCCGTACTGAAAATCCCCAGATACTTCGTAAAATTTTCCGAAAACTTTTAGGGCTGGATTCCTTATATAAGCCAAATGACCTAATTATTAAAAGAGCTGGCCGAGCTGGGACACTATGAAATGGTAGATGAATGTTGCATAAATTGTCTAATGATACTCTCCACCTTATCCACTCCTCGATATACTGATGTTCTTGGCACGACCCCTCTACATTGAAACGTTATATTTAAAATTTTCAATTAACTTGTTTACTACTTGCAAATTATTGCATCCCCAACCCCAAGATGCATCGTGCTATGGTACTCACATATGTGCCTAATGAACGACAGACAGGTTATACTTACGCTGTCGCCACTCATCCCTGACAAAAGGCAAACAATTTAGCCTTAAACAAGAAGCAGTGATATAGGAACAGAGGAAACCCTTAACATGATTACAGAAAAATGGTCAATGTTTTGGGGTAACAAAGAAAAGATCAACCACTTCCGCGTTATCTTGTTTATGGGTCAAGTTTCAAGTTGCAGCGTGAGAGGCTTGACTATTGTCTTCTATCAAATCTGGCCATTAAAAGGTTTACCATAGAGGGCTGGCTACATTATGTGTCAGCAGCGCTCATTCGAAAACGCTACATTGACACATAGTTTTTAAAATTGCTTTTTTCATTGCCGTTAGTCGTTATATTGGTGCTTCCAGAAACAGATAAAAAAACAACGTAAACAAGGCAAGGCGAAGGGCTTCGAACGTTCTTTTTTTCAAAAATACAAATGAAATTTTGAACACGTAAATAAACAGCATGAATTATGAAAGGAAGTAATTGTGTTATTACACCGTATTGCTTTAGTGCTGCTATAAATATAATTTTTTACCTTATCACGATCAACGGTGCAGTGATAATGCTACATTTACAATACAGAAAGCGTGATGCATAGTTGGTTTAAGTATCTTACAATTTACCATTAACTATTTGTTGTGAATGATTTCTTTACTGCATTTTCTATTGAATTTCAACGTAAAATTATAGGACTGGTGCACTAAATAACTAACCCAGACATGCTTTCAAATTCAAACTGCATAAGCGTGACATACTCTGACTGAACTCCAAATTTCGAGATAATCGCCGAACTGAAAGTCAGAAAAGAAACGACGATGGTTTTGAAAGTTTATAAATGAATGTGTGGCGGCAAAATTTTGTGTTTATTAAAATCGTAAAATAGCAAAAATTCAAAAATCTATTCCAGCAAACATCCATCTCTGCATTGCGAAGTGGAAACAATTTATGAGTAAATACTGATAAGTACTGATA